>VZRN01004204.1:3116726-3208564 GCA_013397935.1 Dasyornis broadbenti
CCCTCCCTCCCTCACTTCTCAATTCACCCTATCTTTGAATCCCGAAGTTTTGCCTCTCTCATTTCCTCACATCTTATTTTTCTGCTGCTGAAATACTGGACTGAGTGAAGCACACCACAGGCTCCACAGCCCAACTACACTTTGCATGGCTCAGCATCCCTGCAACGACCTGGAAATGCATGCCCTGAGACTGGTGATGTCTGCTGGTTTGGAATGCAAGACTTCAGAAATTTCCCAGGCTGATCTGGAAAGATGACTGAGACGAAAGCAAAGAGATGAGGTCCTGCCTTGATTTGAACAACAGACCTAAGGCCTTGAACAAGGCACCACTGATCTGCAGCTGTCACAAGGGTGATGTTGCCAGAGAGCAAGGAGAAATCATTTTGCTACAGTGAGAAACGCTCATCACTTGCTGTCTCAAAAAAATGCTGAAAGATTTTGACACAGCTACCTTGCTATTTGCATAAGCAGTTCAAGCAGGTACTGACAGGGCTGAAGGCATGGGCATGGTCATTAAGTCCATGAACCAATTCTGCATCTTGCTGAAGGACTTTGCTGTTCAGATTTTATTACAGGAAGGATGTCCAACAACCTGTTTCTTGTTTGTACTGAGACTTCCCTATGCATCTTAATCAGGTAAACATCTGTTTCCACAGCCTGTCCTTTCATGTCTGGAAAAAAGCAGCTGGTGAGTTTAAATCAACCTCACATTGTGTCAGAACAGAGATGGCCTTTGCTCTAGCCTTTGAGATACACTGATGGGCAATAATTTTCCAGGTGTGAATATTGGAAACATTCAAAGAGCTGAAATTGAATTACCTACCCCAATAGATGGGAAGTAGGGGTGGAGAGGAAACCCCAGTAAGCTCATTTCCTTTGACAGGTATAGTGCTGGTTTAAATTGTCATTTCACATTAGCTACATAACTACACACACCCTGGAATGGAAACAGTCACAGAATCACAGAATCACGGAATCACAGAATCCATCAGGTTGGAAAAGGCCTGTGAGATCATTGAGTCTATCCTGTGATCTAACACCACCTTGTCAACTGGACCATGGCACATCCAGTCTTAAACACCTCTGGGGGTGGGGACTCCACCACCTCCCTGGGCAGCTCATTCCAATGCCCAATCACCCTTTCTGTGAGGAATTTCTTCCTGATGAAAAGTCTAAATATCTTTTGATTACAAGTTTATTCAAACAAGAAATCTCTTAACCCACAGGGAGTTGAAATAATTCTTTGTCACCTAAGTTGCCTTACTTTAAATTGGAGAGAGATTGGTCTTATACCAAGTAAAATCTCCTCTCCCTACCCTGCTCTGCCCCTACTTTATTTTTTTTCCTGATGTTCCTTTCTCTAAGGAATTTCATGGTTTACTGGGAAAAGAAAACTGGAGACTGAATATATTTGTGCTTTGACAAGGGGGAGGGTACTTTAAAATATGTCAGGGAAGACGCTTGCTGTGCAACTAAACACAAAATGTATAAGCTTCTACTTTCACGTCACAGCAACATTCTTGACAAAACCAGACAAGCAGCCTGGACTTCAGAAAGTACCATTTTTTTGTAAAGCAAAGGCAAAACACTTTCTTAAGTTTCTGATATTTTCAGGCTCACTGTCTTTGTCTTCCTGCAGATGTGCACAGCCAACTTTGCTGTCTCTTTCCACTCCCTCTGCAGAAAACACCTCAGCAGTCTCAAGGCTGTTTCACAAAGCGTGCACAGGATTTCGGAGTACAAATCCCAGTGAAAGCTGGCGGTGCTCGTTGCTTCCCCAGACATGTAGTCGTGCTTCTCTGCTGACATCTTGCCTCTGTGCACTGTCAGCCACCTCCTGAGGGGGCTTCAGGCCAGAGAGATTTAGTACAGGAACTGCAAGCAGTCTGAAAAGTGTGGAGATGCCCTTGGTCACAAGCGGCAGCATTTCACAGAGGGTGATAGAAAATAGGACTGACACAACAGAAAGTAATCGAGCATGTTGCCCTCTTTGAAGCTACTTTTCTTGTGATAAAGTAATGCAACATGGCTTGATGTTCATTTTGAAGCAGGACCCAATTTACACTCTCATCTGTGCAGCTTTTTGCTTAATTTCTCAGGCTCGGGACCAAGATTTTTGGCTGCTTCTGAGGTTTCAGTTAACATTTCCGACAGGAAGAATGAGCTTCTCCCTAGAGATGAGGCAGCACGTGGCCATAACTGTGGCACCCGTGGAACATTAGTGACATGACTGTGTGAAGCCACTGGCTTTAGTTTAAAGCACACTGGGCTGGGCAAACTTCTACTGCCATTAGCTTGACCACGGTCAGATAGAGAAACTCAAAAGACTTCCTGAGAATTAACATAACCTCGATTTCCCCCAGGCTAAGTTCTGAATTATCCAGGTAATTAAGAATGTGTTTTGCATACTGTTTCTTAGGACCTAACAACCAAAAAACCGTATCGCTTCTTCTCACCCTCCTCTGGGTTCCCTAGATACAAACTACCTTCATCCAGGGATGATTAAATATTTATATGAAATACAGGGCAGTCCACGTGAGTTGCACTTGGAAATCTTCTGCTTCTCTTGGAGCTTATCAAAAGCCCATGTATGTCTGCTTTATTTCTATGTCTCAGGCAACTGAGTAAAAGATATTATCTCTCCCTATAAAACTTGCCTCATAAAATTTGACTATCTTCCATTTTCTCCCATCACTTCTGGGTTTTTGGGGGTTGGATCAGTGAAGGTCCAGTGCTACAGAATAAACCATTATTTCTGCTCCTGTGACTCTTGCTTACATTTTTATACTCTATAATCAACCTCAATTCTGTCTTTGTTTTCCTGTAGCTATAGCACATCTGGTGCATCTACAGCACTCCATGTGATTTGCTTTAAGTGCACTGAAGATCAGTCAAAAGTCTTAAAATTAAAATATTGTTAATTGACAGAAAAACAATGTTCTAAGAAAGCATTTGTTTGGCTTGAAGTTTATTTTTTTTAATCAGAAAAACAAAACACCCCTCCCCCCCCCAAAAAAAAATAAACGAAACAAACAAAAAAGCCCAACACGCGACAAGAAATCCAAAGTATTTCATTAATGAACTAGCATTTTTTCCACTGTAACTCAAGAGACAGCAAAGGTTACTAATGTTTCCTACAATGGAAGGATTTCTGGCATGGTCTTTTTCCAGACAGAAGCCACCTATAAAGATGTCTTTTGTTTCATTTTGTCACAGGATTCAATCAATGCTGCTACCAAGCAGACCAGTATGATCATATTGAGATGGCATTTGAGGCTTTTATGTTCCATTGGTGCTTTGTTTCCTTTTATTATGACCTGTCAATTTTCCTCAAGTGATTAAATTACCAGCCCTTTTATTTATAGATTTTCTTAAGCTTCTGAAATTAAAAGAGTTATATGAACAGTAAAACAAATATCTTTCCTGTGTTCACAGGGTAGGAGGTGAGCAGTTTGTTTACAAAAGAAATTTAAAAGATTATTTTCTGCAGCCACAGAGAAACTTTTCCATCTCTTCCAGCAGAAGGCCCTACCTGGGAATTGAAAAATGGTGTGCCTGCTTCATGTGACAGCAGTAGCCCTGTATTTGGCAGCAAAAAGAGAAGCATATGGCAGGAAAAGTGAAGGTGTAGCTGAGTGCGCCATTCTCCAGTCACTGCTCATGGGCATTTTGAGGAGAAAAGCAGTGCTTAGAGGAGGAATTCAGCAATGGATATCTACTCACTTGTGCTTTTAAAAGTTTGTGGAAATACCCATTTTTTGTAGTAGAGAAAAGAGCCAGAGCTGCTCCACAATTCAGCCAGAAACCAGGATTATGTTAATTTTAATTATCATGTTAATAGAGAAAGTTGGAAAGAAAGAGGGAGGAAGGAAGGGAGGGAAGGGAATTTCATGAAAGAAAGGGAAAGAAGATGCTTTTAATGTTTCTAACTCAGAGACTGGGGAGCTTGCTAGGGGAGCAGCCCAGATGCTGAGCAGGGAATTAGCAGCTTTCCCAGTCCCTTTCCAGTGCAGATGTACTGCCACTGTATATTTCAAACTCAGCATCCAAACCAGATCCTTGCACCAAAAATTTTCATCTGGGGTAGTGTTCATTTTCTTCTTAGCAGCTGGTACAGGGCTCTATTTCGGCTTCAGTGTGAGAATATTATTGAGAACACACTGATGTTTTGGTTGTTGCTAAGTAGTACTCACTCTAAACCAGGGCCTTTTCAGTTTCCCACACTCTCCCAATGAGGAGGTACACAAGAAATGGGAGGGATACAGGTCAGACAAGGAGTAAAGTTATGCCCCTGAATTTTAGGAAAGCAAAGATTTACAGCTTTTCAGGGAGATAATCAGTGGGATCCCTGGAGAGACTGCCCTCAGGGACCAGGCAGTGAAATGGAGCTGGCAAATCCTTAAGGAAGTCTTCCACAGAATGCAAGAACTGGCAATCATCACGAGCAAGAAATCAGGCAAGGAGAGCAGGAGACTGGCATGGTCGAGTAGGGAAATGCTGGTCAAACTAAAGGTCAAGAAGCAAATGCACTGGCAGTGAAAGTAAGGACAGGTAACCTGGGAAAAGTAGAGATGAAGTTGATGTGGTGAGGACAAGGCGAAGCTGGAACTGAAATTGGAAAGGGACACAAAGAATAACAGGAAAGGCTTCTACAGGTATGTTATCTAGAAAAGGAAGGCCAAGGAAGGTCTGGTCTAGGGAAAGTTGTCCCTGATCATGGCAGAGGGGTTGGAACTGGATAATCTTTATGGTCCCTTCCAAAAATCTGCTTTTACTGGACAGGCTTCCAAGTGATAGGTTTGTCTCATGACCAAAGCTGAACAAGTAATTCTGAACTGAAAAGGACATTGCTTTTCTAGATAAACTGCGAAAAACAGGAAACAGGGAGCCCCCAAGTATCATTTCATAAATGCATGCAGGTGGTAAATGAATTTAGCTGAGTTGAATTCTTTCAGGCAGCCCTAGTTAAATTTCTTCACTCTTGGTGTTTGATCCTTTTGAAATGCCTTTGTCTCCCTCAGGAGTCTACTTACCCCAGCCATTACCCCAGTGCCTGTGAGGCTGTGTCATGTCAGGCAGGGTGTGTGGCAGCTTCTGATTCCTGAGGGCACCTCGAGTGACATGAAGCAGCTGATTTGAGTCCACTGGGTCCTTTACTGTAAATGTGACCATAGTCGTCAGAAAGAGAAACTGCTGCCAGCTGACCCCTTCACAGGCTTTACATTTACAGACAGCTGGTGCCTCTTCTTTAGATTCTTCATTTGCAACTCAGCTGAACTGAGATCTGACTCTAAAGCCACTGCTGAGACTGGAAAGATTTGATTTTAATCTAAGTCAAAAGAGTTTTTTCCTATTTTTTTTTTCCTCTGGTGGAGTTCCAATACTTTGGCATTCATTTGCTCACTGTGAATTGCGACCGGTATTGCAGGGAACACCATATAGATGAGAGACTTACCTGAATTTTCTCTGTCAAAACATTTCACCTCAGTTCAGTTCCACATCAAGTTTTTTCTTCTCAATTGCTGCCATGACATCTGTGATTTGTGGCTTCTTTGCTTTATGCCCCAATTCTTCCCCTCTTCCCACTGTGACACTGCAGGTCCCATATGGATGCCACATGGTCACAAAGCTCCACAACAAACTTGGTGAGCCAGCTAAGGGGTGACAGTGAGGCATCACAGGATCTATTTTTTAGCACAGGAGTTCTTCCAAGAGGAAATGTAAGATACTACACTATGACACAAATGAAACTAGAACTCATTCAAGTTGCAAGTTCACAGAAATCAAGATTTAACATTCTCACTTGCTAAAATCCAAGCAGTTTGCCCTCTTTCTCTTCATGCAGCTTGACAGAATCAAGAAACTTCTCTGTAAAAATATGCCTTTTATTTTATCTTCTAATTCTTAGTATATTTTTATTGTTTTAGTGAATAAATATATTAAAGTGTGATTCTTAATGGAGCTTAATGAGTCTATGCCAATGCTAGTTGGCATCTTACATTACTGTGACAGCTTATTCCTCCACTCACTGCTAGCACCCCAAAGCAGAAAACAACTGCATCAGCATTTTAGTAAAGCCAAAATTAAGTATCTCAATTTTCTTTCATTAATTGTTAAGAAGAACACCAGAATTTGAGAGCTTTTCCTTATAGAGTATCTTCTGCATCTGCTATGAGGGTAATGTATTTATCTCTAACAAGTCTCTCAGGCCTTTATTGTAATTCTGCAGTGCTAAAATGTTTCTCTAGGGTCAGTACATGGTAAGAAACGTAAATGCTAGCAGGGAGCCTGAGAAGAACTCACATTTACACACATCATCTTAAAACAAAACACATCTTCTAATAAAACCTGTGAAGGCGGATCTCATAGTTATGGAAGATAGATCTCAAAAATAAAACAGATAGTTCGGGTTAGTTAAGGAATCTGTGCAGCACTCTGTCTGTGTAAAACTACTACTCAACAGAAAAAAAGGTACACCTAGAAAAATGTTATTTTGCCACCAGTGATGTGAAAGTACATTTTTGCAGTGTGGGTTTTTTAAAAAAAAAATAATAATTTGGAGCCTATCTAGCAGCTTCGAGCTCAAAGCAAATCCTTCATTTTGGAACACCCTCAGCACAGAGGAGACTCTTGTCAGTTCTGCAAACAGGTAATCGCTTTCAGCTGCCGGAGACCAAAAATACCTCAAGAAAAAAAAACTCCAAAGGTCTCAGCCAGGTGGTGGGATCATTTGAAAGGCCTAGGAGTGCTGTCCCCAGAACACTGGAAGATAGTTTTACAATCTGCTCTTGGAGAAGAGGACAGGTAGAATACATAATGCCATCCACCCCTTGGCTATGTCTTGCCTGTGTTCCCTGTATGAAATCCAGCAGTAAGGAATGTGGATTAAAATGAGTAATCCCTCAGGCTGGCATCTCTTTCAGGGAATAAGCAGTTGTGTCTCTCCTGAAGACACAAAGCCTTTCTTTGGTGTACAGGAAGAAAGGACTAAACCTTGAAAAGAAATATGGGGCTCAGCCATCAGACTAGGGACTGGAAGGGTTTTCTAACACCCTCCCTCTCCACCAAAGTGCTCAGAGGTGTTACTTTGATGGTACAGATACCTCAAAGGTGGAGTTATTTGCTCCACCTCTGCATTTTGCATTTGAGAAAGCGTCTTGGAGCAGTGGCAAACACTTTTGTATTTATTCACTCAGTATCTCCACATGAGGGATGTGCATTTTATTACCTTGGAGGCTGATCCAGTGCATCTATGCACTCATTCTCGTCGCAAAAATCCTGTGCATGAGCAAACACATTTCGAGCCAGAAACCTTGTACAATCAGCACGCTGGCTTTGTGCTCCTTGGTGTCTGCTTCCAACAGTTCCAAAGCCAGTATAAAAGGAGATGTGATTGATCTGCCTTGTGTCTGCTTGGGCGTAATAACTTACAGTTTAGGATCTGATCCAACATGCAGGTTCTGAATGAGATTTCCTTGAAGATTTTCCTTCAAGCCTTGGGGCAGACATCTAGTTAGATGAAGATAAGATCTGTTTGGAGGAAAAACTCCTGTAGAAAGGTAATGTGCCGTTTCACCAAAAATAAATAAATAAATAAATAAAGGTGGAAAACCTAGGCTAGTGACCAAATTTATCATTTACACTTGCCAATAACACTCTTTTGGGTTTTTCTGCTTCCTCCTAACCTTCTCTGTTTCAATACATGCTCATCTGTGTTTCTTAGGGAAGGTTATTTTATTTTTGTTTTTACCTAGCTGATAATAAATCTGATGGATTATTATTCATGTAGTATTCATTCAGATTACATTGTGAGTTATTTTTCCATTTTCCTGTTCCAAACACTAAGAGAAAAAAAATCTATTGACATTTTTATTTAGCATAAATGTTCCCTACTCTCTTGCTTGCTGAGAGTTAAAACCTGGCATCCATCATGTAAATGGAGCTGCTTCCTATGGTTTGCTCACACAGGAAAATTTGAGTGTTTTGGTTTCTAATGCTATTTTTAATAATGTTTCAAGTATCCATGTCTGTGTAACTGAAACTGACTTTTTTTTTTATCTTCAAATAGTCAAGTGAGGAAGCTCAACCAAGGGTGATGAAAGGTGATTCTTTAACCATTGCTTTTTCTGCATGTGTGTGAGAGAAGTTTATGTTATCAGCAGCAAAAAAGCAAATGTAAGATGTATGAAGATCATAGAAAATCTACCAAGTGTCTCTGGAAAATTTTCAGATCTGTCCAAGCAGCTCAATAATCATGTACTTTTTAACAGAAGCTTTGAACTGGAAGAGTCTCAAAGGCTTCATCTAACCGGACTTTGTCTCTATGTCAAGAGAAAATCTAAGCTGGTTTTCTGAACTCATTCTATAGAAAAGTAGGTATTGTCCCCCTCTGTACATGTTAGGTGGCAAACATGGTTTCTTACCTCAGACCCAAGGAAACTGGTACCAGCCTTTTACACAAACATTACTTTATCTATATGTAGAGTTTTTCCATTCAGAGATGCCTCTCTGGACAGGACACATCTACATGACCAGATTTTACCTCTTACAACACGTGCTAAAATTTAAAGGTTTCCTTTCTTTCATGAATTATATCAAATAGTGTTAGAAGATAATGGTAGTGAACTAATTCCAACCACCTTGCCTATTTCAGGAATGGCAAAAGGACCAGTCTAAACACTGCCAGTCCCTTGCCTTAAGCAAACATACCTAAGTACCTTGCTGAGTTGCAATTATTTCCATATTAATATTGGAATGACAGGGCTTAATGTTTACTTATTTTGATGTGCTTAATTAATATTCTGATCAAAATACAGGCTTAGATCTGCATTTAAAATGCAGACAGGATGCTGTGACTCCAGCTCAAGTTAGGAAACTTTTCCTATACAGAAGGCACCTATGAAAGATTTAATCTCCAGTGTTCAAGATTCTGTATCTCATGCTAAAGCTACTTTCACCACCAACACAGTAGCATATTGCAGAAAAGAAGCTCCAGCAAAATTAATAAAGGTAAGACAACTCCAATCAGGTTAACTTTTCAATGAAGCAAGTGAAATTATTCTGATAGATTGTAATTTAAATGAAAACTTAAAGAAATCAAGACTCTTTAGTCTTGACTATCTGCATAACAACACCTAAACTTCAGCAGGAAGAGAGGGAAAAAAAAGCTCTAGGTGTGAAAAACTATTAAATTAAGGGTGATCAGGAACAAGTCTGAGATGTGATCCAGCCCATCCTTCTGGAAAATGGAGGGTGTCATAATTCAGCAAATGCTTTTTAGTGAATATGATCTTTAAAGACCATTATATATGGGGATTCTGCACACAGTAAAGGCAGTGTGAATCACACCAGTGTTGGGTTTAGGGGAGAGATGCCTTCTCTTCAGGTGATTTATTTTTGGATTGGATCTATTAAGATACAACTAGATTTATTGGCATTTCCCTGGAGGGTATGTTTTTGGTTCTCAGTGTCAATAATGCAAATAGCAAAGGACAATTTATTTTTAGCTCTTGTTGATTCATCTACATCCTAAGCTTAATTTCTCAACTCCATCAATTACATTTGCTTTTGTCAAGGTAAAAACAAGTAGAACCTTTTCTCATTTCTATGCAGTTCAAGCTTCTCTGCTTATCTTTTTCTGTTCTGGAAGGTCAACAAATGACCCAAAAACCAACGCTGTTGATAATTTCAGTGAGTGAGAAGGGAAAGAAAAGGACATCTCACAGATAATAAAAGCATCATAGAATAAATAAATATGCTGGGGAGATGATAATTTTGTGTACCTGTTCACTGCTCAGTTACTCTTGTCATCCACTACATTTGTTCCATCACAATAACCAAGCCTGGGACAATATTTCATCAGATTCTGTGAAAACACAGAATCAGAGGCAGTTTCTGCACAGGGATTTGCCAGCCTGCAAAGCTGACATGATCTTTTTCCCCAACGAGCTCTCTTTCCAACACACTACTTGCAGAACTAAACCCTCGTGCGCAGAGACCTTGGAACAGGCAGTGAGCACGGGTTTTTTGCCAGAGATGCTTGTGTAGCTGTCACTGGAGGCGTCAGAAGGGAAGAAATGCTTTCCGTAGGAGGATATGACGATAGCATCTGGAAGTGCCATGATTTTTTTTTCCACCTGGGAATTCAATCCCACCAGAGGAAGGATGGCTGGATGGACTCTGTGGCAATGAAGCAGCCTCCTCCCAGTGAACATTATGGGATTGTTGTAAGCTCACTACCTCTGGCAGGCTCCAGGACTCAGGGATTTGTCTTGCCCAGCTGCTAGAGGCCACCCCAGTGTGGCTGGAGACTCAGTGCTCCTTCTATCCCAGGCTGCTGGATATGGCTGTTGTTTTCCTGTTTGCATGTTTAACAAATAGTAAGGCTGGACATGTATTCCAGAGATGCACACAGAGTCAGAGATGGAGGGAACACTTATGGCACTTCCCTCAAATATGAAAAAATCCTCAAGACCATCCCATTATCCCCTTCTTGTCAGTTGCCAAGTGATCAGTTTGTGATTTGAGAGTTTGGGTCCATTGTCTCTGTTATAACTTACCCAACATATGTGTGCCTCTGGGTGGTTTTTTGTCACTTCCCTGTTACTTTTTATGGTTTTTGAACAGAAAAGTTTTTTTTATGGGATAACCTCAGTGAATTGGAAGCGTTTACACGTTACACACCCTTACACACTTGGTGTATGTAGTCTGAATCCAGTAGGAAGACCTAAGAGAGGAAAGACAAGATTCTTGCCTGCATCCAGGCACAGGCTGGCATTTATCACTGCAGGGTCTGCTGTCCTACCAAGTCCTGTCACTGAGACATACACTCCAGCAAAATGCTTAAATGCTTCTCTTAGATATCTTGCAGAATCTCTAATGTTTGGTTGTCAGAACTTTCCGGTGACTTAAGGACAGAAGCAGCAAAGGCAACCTTCAGATTGTCGTGTGTGACAGAGAGAAGGTCTTTCTCCATACATTTACAGCTATCTGAGGTTCACAGTGGAATGTCAATGCCTGCATTGACAGGATGTGGGGGCTATATCCTCATCAATCCCATTAGGCAAGAGCCAAGAGTCCCTGTGGCTCTAGGGAGTCTGGACATACACCAGCATAGCAAAGTGTGAGGTAGGGAGGTTGAGATGACACAACAATTTTTTTCAATAATTCTGCTTATAAATCTTCATTCCATGCTGAAGTTCATCCTCATTCCCTGTCCGCGAGGGTGGAATCACTGTTTCTTAAAGGCTCATCTGCTTTTGCTACTTAATTCTCTACATCAAACCAATTTGAAAAATTGCAGTTTGTTGCGGTAGAAATCACAGAACCACAGAAAGGGTCAGGTTGGAAGGGACCACAGTGTGTCATCTGCTCCAACCTCCCTGCTCAGGCAGGGTCATCCTAGAGCACATCGCACAGAGCTGCATCCAGACAATTCTTGGACACCTCCAGCTGCTAAGTCATAAAAACTAAATCTCTGAGAATTTTATAGGACCTGATATAGGTAAATAGCCCTTTCATGTTATTAAGCCCAACTCTGTAGTCTAATAAGCATTAGGGGTGCCATATTTTAGCAATTAACTATGCCATTATTTATATAAGAAGATACTGGTGCAGTGTACAGCATGGTAATGGCATTGAAATGTACATCTGTGTGCAGTACTGACTATTCACATTTTATATGTAGTCTAAAAGGTACATTTCAGTTTCAAATTCTTCTGGACTGCCTGTAATAGACTTCATAGCACTGTCTGTTACTTGCAACTGACTCTAACTTAGCAGTAAAACAAAAATCAATTTTTCAACTCCTAACCACTGAATCACAGAAGTAAGGTTGGAAGAGACCACTGGAGGTCATCCAGTCCAGCCTTCCTGTTCAAGCAGGGTCCCTAGAGCACCTTACTCAGGTTTGTGTTCAGGCAGCGTCTGAATATTTCCAGTGAGGGGAAACTCCACAACCTGTCTGGGCAACCTGTTCCAGTGCTCAGTCACCTGCATGTTAAAGATGTTCTTTCTCATGTTTCTCATGTTTCTCATGTGGAACTCCCTGTGCTCCATTTTCTGCCCATTGCCTCTAATCCTGTTGCTTGGCACCATTGAGCAGGGCCTGGCTCCATTCTCATGACACCTCCCATCAGATGTTTATAGACATTGATGAGGTCCCCTCTCAGTCGCCTCTTCTCGAGGCTGAACAGGCTCATTTCCCTCAGTTGTTCCTCGTAAAAGAAATGCTCCAGGCTCCTCATCATCTTTGTTACTCTCTGCTGGACCTGTAGCAGGAGCTCCATGGAGGAAGAGCAAAAAACCTGAGGCTTCTCTTGTATTTAACTGCTGCATCACCCAGTGGGATTCACTAACAGCAGGTTCCAAGGAGAAGCCTTAATGCTGCTGTCCAAGGGAAAGATCCTGGTGTCAGCAATAACTGATAACTGTAACTGATAAACCAAGGGACACAGAGAAAAACTAAATAATTAAATAATTATAAATAATAGATACCATCTTCTTTGATTTTTGGAATGGCCTTCAATGATTTATATAGAATTATTAACCAGGTGAAACGTTGGTTCCATTGAGTTAATACCTTTGGCACCCTGAATAGCTCTTCTTTCCTCTGCAATATAGGGAATGATAACATTTCTCTGCCTGAGTTATCTGTTTAGTTTGCAGGGCTTTTCAGAAAGGAATTATCAACCAAAGTAATTCAACACAGCACTTGCCTGGGGCCATCAACGCTTTTGCAGTACATTTAACAGTAATAGATGCAATAAATAATGAGGTCCTAGAGGAAAATGATAGTCCAGCTAAACAACCTCAGTACTCAAGGCATCTCCAAGGGTTTCTTGAGGCCATTTGACTGCAGATGCAGGATTGGTTTCTAATCACAGTATTTTTCCATATGCTGCAGAAGGGCAGTAGGTGATCTTAGTGTAGCCCTAGCAACATATTCCCTTGTTTTTCCAAAATGTCACTTTTTCAACACTTAACTTTAACCTTCTTGTGTCATCTGTTGTGATGTCTCTTGCCAATGTCATCCAAAAATATTTTCAACACCTCCTGTTGCTCTCCTGACTGATCCACGGGGTTTGCCCACTCTAAAGGTAAATGTAGATTAAAGGAACAGCTGGAAATCAATCTTTCCCTTCTTTAATATTTCAGGTAGATTCATTATCTTCCAACCTAGTAATTTGTCACTTTAATAAGTACCTTAAAAGTTAATTCATTTAATAGGAGCAACTTCTTCATTTATTAGCCAAGCAGCAATTGCAATTCAGGTAGCAATAAGAGATTGATGAAGAATGAGTAATGCCTGAATGGTACAGTAAATGTTATTGAACTCATTTCATCTATTAGTTTGAGGATAATTAATCTGACATTGTCAGTATCTGGAGATGGACTGATCAAGCCTTGAGCTCTTTGGCCATTTCAACCTGAGGCTGCCTGTATTTTGTCAATGTGGAAGGGCAATGCAAAGTTAGAATAAGAAAAGTTTGTGCAAAAATTAAAACTAATTTAGGATATTCAATACATTGGAAAAAAAAAATCTGTTACTTTTTTCCTTTGTGATATTTTTCCTTTGGAAGCAAACAAATGTATTTTTGGCAGAAAGAACAATCCCTTGCATTCTCTGTTCTTTACTTAGAAAATGGTCATAGAAGAAGCCAAAATTTGAACTGGGTTTTGTACTCAAAGCAAGTTACAAAGATCAAGTATATGCTGAATGCTCTCTGTTTGGAGGTGGAGGCAGGAGAGAGAGGAAGAAATTGTGCATATGCAAAACTGCTGTGAGTTCAAAAAGACTCAGGGACAAATTTTCCTGTCATCTTCCCCTCTCCTCTACTGAAGTTTTGGACTGAGATCTTCTTCTCCCTAAGTGTTTAGTATTTGCAATCCAGAGATGGCTTTTCAGAGCTCCTCTGAAGACCCTTTCCCAGGACACACTGGCTGCAAGAACACTCCTGGCTCCGTTTGGTGCCCAAAGTAGTCTCTGTTTTCCCACCACTGCTCCAATCCTAAACCCCTGCCCAGCTGTGTATTTAGCCCCTGGAACTCTCCTTCTCATAAAGGCTGATCAAAATTCAAGGCTTCACAGTCCAGGGAAACCTTTGACTTCCACAAAGACCTTCTTGGGGTCTGTTTTGATGTAGGTACTTCCTGTTCTTTGACAATTTTATGCCTCTGTCTGAAGTGACAGCACTTTCTGTCTGGAGGTAACTAACCTCTGTCTTCTTCAGCTCCCTCACCCACAAAATACGCAAGAGCAGTTAAACTTCAGCTTGACCAACAATGATTTCATTCCTCGCCTTTCAGACTGCAGTCTGCATACTTGTAAGACAAATACTGCGGTTGTTCAAGCATCTGAATGCATTTCCTCATGCAAATTTGTGTGCATTTGTGCACACACACATTCACAAACACAGTGTAATAAAGTCAAGGGAGTTGTGTTTTCCTTGTAGTGTTCTCAAACTTTGCAATCCATGGTATTGTCAGCTCTCACTGTCTTTTCCAGGTTGTGTGTGTTTGTTTGTTTGTTTCTACTGAGATCAGATGCTTACATTATAATCTCAGGTCTGACTAAAAGAAAAAAAATATTACGCTGTGTTTCTTTGCAGGTGTATAAAAATGCTGAAATTGTGTCTTAACAAAGAGATGCCCATCAAAAGAGCTCATATTTACCTGTATGTGTGTTTTTCAACTTGCTTGTTTTGAAATATGCCACAAGTCTTGCATTTGCAGTGTGTCATGTTTGGGAAAACAAAGGTAAGCAATGCTAATGTACTTCACACTAGCATCTCTCCAGCCTGTCTTGTCATGCTAACATTTGTACAGAAAACTTGTCCTACACAACACACTCAGTGTAAGACAAGACAGGTTACCTAATTGTAAGAAATAATTGCAGAAATAATTTTTTCAATAACTTTTTCAGCTAAGAAACACGAAAACCTCCCTGTGGATATAAGTGAATCTTCAACTAATCCTCATATACAAGAAAAGGCTTTCTCTTGCTAGGACACATAGAGGAGGTACAGTTTCTTTCACGTCAGTAAGAAAACCATCTTGCCCACACAGTTTCATCACAATTCTCATCATGCACAAACCTGGGGCTCTCCAAATGTCACCAAATTCAGGGAGAAATCACAAAAGAAGTAACTTTGGGGATCTGCTGAATTTATCTCAGACTAAAAGAGAAAGGCAATTATTAATAGTTAGCTCATTAAACAGATGGACATGAAGGCATTAAAAAGTGATCTTTCAGCATTAAAACATGGTCTTTCAGCTTTCTCACACATCCCATAACAAAATTTCATAAAAATTAAAGAGAAAAGAGACAAAACATATCTGGAAATGGGAGCTGATTTAAAAATCATCTTTTAAAAGAAAATAAAATTTTGGTCCTGGTGGAAATAGTTTAAAAGGAGAAAGGACAGAAACTACATTATCAGCCATTCTGTCCCTGATCATTAGCTATAATTACATGCAAAGGGGGGAGATATAGTTACAATTAATTACTTTGTGGTAAGTAGAGTTTTAATAATTACTTCCTTAAATTGAGTTTTTATAATTGATTTCTCCTATAAGATCAGATATTGTAAGATCTTTAAAACTGCCAGATTTTAAACAATGTCTATTACATTTTTTACTGAGCAAAAGCTGATGCATGGAAAATGAAGTTGTTTTCTGCTCCAGAGTCCTTGGCTTTCTCCTGTTTGTGTGTTGATGCCTTGGACAGTTGGATCCAGTTGTGTTATATTCTGAAAGAACATTTCTGCATAGATCTATCGAATTGACAGCAACAATAACTCATTCCCAAAGGTTGTTGGTTTAACAGATTATTCCTCTTGTCTGGAAAGGAAGATGAAAGAAAAATTTCCCTAACATTTGGCCATGGATTTTAGGAACAAGGTGCCTGTGTTACTTACCATATCTGTAGAAAAAGACATTAAAGACAAATCTGATTGTCAGATTTTTAATTGTCTCTGCTTGGACCTATAGGCTTTCTGCCATCTTCAAGAGTCTTTTTTTTTTTTCCATGCAAGAGGATATACACTTTTGGTAATTTGCTGACTTTCTGCTTGCAGCTCTTGCTGAATTAACGCTGTCATTCAAGAAGCAGCAACAAAAGCGTCAACACACAGGCACTTACAATCATTTGAATTTCTCGCTTCAGGTGTGTAATAGGGTGAGCTGGTGGAACCTATTATGTGTGTAGACCTTGTTCACGTGTGCTGGGGAATGCTAGGTTTTCTGTTCTGATAACAAGTGTTCATGAAGGGATACAGAAGGCTTGATCTGTCCACATTTAGAGTAAAAAACACCTTGTTTCTTTTGTCTGAAGTAGATTCTTGAAGAAAAACACTTGGTCTTGTTTATGTGCATTGATTAAGCTATTAATGTAACTAGACAAAATATAATCAGATCTCCTTAAAAATAGGGACTGTGACACTTCTTCCTCGCTGTTAAAAGCCCCAAACAATTTTTTCTGGGGTCCTCTTTCCTCCCTTGATCAGGACTCTCCTAACAGTTGTTTGTCCATTCCTTCTTACAGACCTATCTGCATGCAGTAACAACTTCAAACCATGAAAGAAAAAATCTCTTTGCAACCAGTTTTAATGGCCTAATATGGGAAAAGATGTGACAGTGATTTACTTCTGGCTACTGACTGTGACTTCTGCTCTTGCCTTTTGGAGTGCAAGCATCTGGCAGAGTCAACGTGTCACAGCATCTCTCAAAAGAAATAAGAGGGAGTTTTGAATTTACAAACTGGAGGCAGGCCATGACTTCATGCTGTCTAGGGCCTGAACTCCTCTGAGCTCTTCTGTTCTCTCTGAAGATGGATGGATTTAATCAGCAGACAGTGATTGTAGTGTGAAATCAATCCTTCTGGACTAAGCAGTGAGATTTTGAGAGTAGCATTTGGCATAGACATGGTGGAGAAAAAGAACATCTCTGAAACACAGAACTGAATACTGAAATGCCCAGCCAAAAAATGAGACCTTCCTAAGCCCTCCACCGATGCACTGAAAGGCAGAGTTTAACTAAGTGCCACAGGGCACCCATGTAGATGACAAAAAATATCCTTGTATTACATTATAAAATGGACACCTTAGGTCCAAGCAGTTATTTATGGATTGCCAATGGTAAGCAAGCAAAAGATACTTTCCTATGTTTGACAGCAGGAGATTGGGCTTAGCACACAATGAAGGAGGAGGTCACTGCAACCCTTCAGGTGTGTATGTTGGTATACTTTGCCTGCTGGCTTTGCCGTCACAGTTGGTCCTTTGTACCTCTTGAAATTACATTCTTCACATCCACAGCAGTACCTCTGGGAAAAAGTTTGTAATAGCCCCACCTGGCTCTGTCCATGTGTGGGAAATCCCATGTATTTAATGATTAAAATCTCGTCATCTTATACTGTGTATATTACCATCATATGCTACTCAAAAAAGAGCTGCAGATTACAATGCAAAATTAGGTTTCTCCTCTTTTCCATGTGAAGGAACTTTCAGTGCATTAAGTGCATTTAATACTATCAAAACTGCTTAATGTTAACAAGATTTTAATACAGAAAAATTAGTGCTAACAAGCTCCCCAAGGTGAAATGTATCATATCTTCAACTGAAGAGAATTCCTAAATTTCCTCACACTGCTAGAGAGCTTCAATTCCCTATTGATTTCACCTTCAGTTCTGCAAGGCAGTGCTCAAAGCTGGGTAGTTTATTCTACTGAACTTCTCTGAGCATTGAAATAAATTCATGACAGTTTTCACAAATTTGTAGAAATCGGGGATGGAAAAGGTCAAAAGATATAATCAAGATAGCATGAAATCAGCATTCATAACAAGTGTTTGAAAAACAGGGATGTGTTTTCTTTTCATCCTCTGAATTTCCATTGTCAGACCCCTTTCATTGGATGGTGAGTCCAGCAATCATTTCATCTTGTGCAATCATTTCAACATTGTGCAAAATATCCCAAGATGGGTAGTTTTATAAATTAATGGATACTATACAAAATAACAATGGATTTACCCAAAAATCCAATATATTTTGAAGCTTCTGCACTATTTTTCTGCAGGGATATATCTTCAGTGTTATACAGACAATACACAGTTAAAGTTATATGCACTTTGTCCCCCTTTCTCCCTCAGGAAAAGAACACTTTGTCTGCAAAACCCTGTAGTGTAATCCATAAAAGACGTCAATTGTCTACAGGCAGAATTCACGTCTAATTTCCATGCTACCTTTGTACACCAGCAGAGGGGCTTTAGTATCACTGAATCTGGTAGTGGACAACAAATGTCTGGTTTTGATTTAGGGGCACCCTTAAACCCCCTCCCTGCTGCATCCTCCTTGTTATTTTTCTGTAATTATAAACAGAGACTATAAGTAGTGTCTGGTCTTCAGCACTCCATTAAGAAAATCCTGCTCTCAATGATGCTGAGAGTTGGTTGAAATTTTCTATGGAATTCATGTGTGTCACAATGAATTGCTTCTTTAAACCTCAGCCTCAGAGGCTGGGCCAGTCATAGAGGGATGGAATTCAGATCACGTTTGCACCTTTTCTCAGAGAAGTTGTAACATCTGTGTGCTTTCAAGTAGGTGCCTGTAATTAGGCAGGGGTGGAGGGGAAGGCTGTGGGGAATAGAGCACCTTTTCCCTATTAGCCTGGAAATCTACATGGATTGTCCATTTCTTATTTTAGAAATTAGAATGTTCTTCCATTCCACAGAAGCCTCCTGGGTACTAAACATGCTCTGTCATCCAGCCTATTGTATTGCAATGTGCCCTATGTCCTCCATGCACACACCTTCTTGAACAAAATCTTTCTTCATCTTGGAGGCCAGAATGTACAGTGAGTTATCTCATTTCCAAGACATTTAAGCACGTGGCAGCAGCTGTTTTGTTTCTGACGAAAGCACCATACCATCTTCCATACCTTTTTCATAGGTATTCAAACTCCAGACTTCCTACCTTCACTGAATTTGTGTTTTGCCTATCTTTAGCAAACCTCATCCACATGTTCTTCCTGTCACAGGGCTTACAGGGAACACTCACTATATTGTTACATTTACACATCTTGTCTTTAATCCTATCCCATGAGCTCTCAGTTGGCTCCTCATCCATCCCCAGGCAGAGCTCCCAGCTGGTTCCTCACTTCTCCCACCCATCTCACACGACACATCTCACATCTCACACTTCATCTCATATCACAACTCACACCCAGCTCTTCTTTCTCTCTCTATGTCCCACATCAAGCTCCCACCCTGTGGGACAGAGAGTGGACAGGTTCTTCCACATGACAGCACAGTCACCAGTGTACCTACAGTGCTGAGCAGCTTTAAGGCATGTGATGGCATGGCCCCACTCACAATCAGGATAAATTTCACACTGCCTAAAGCGGAATTATTTCATTGACTCTCATATGATGAAAGCTTGGAGCAACTTCATGTGGCACCACCAAGAATGTCATCTTCCATGTTGATATAAAAAAAAAAATAACTGTCAACAGAAGCAGGCAGATATTGTTCATGCTGAGCACTTTGTAATAACACACTACAAATCTGTTCGTTATTGCAACATCCCTGCCTGGAAAGGGACGCAGATGGCCCTCCCTGAGAAGCAAGATTGGGTACTGCTTTCTGCATCTCACAAAACATGTCAGGATTTGAACAAAGAGCAATTATTTTGGGCTCTGTTTACAATCCGTACCATTTTCTAGGAGCAATGCTAGTCCCTGTCTGTTATCTACAGACATTGTTAGCTTACTCGAGCAGATAGGAGATGTTAATCAATGGTTTGAGTGATTTTGGTTATCTCAAGAGAAAGTACAATATTGGTATAATTTCATCCTCTGTGAGACAAAATTATCCAGAACATAAAGAATCAGAATTTTCTGAGAGCATAGAAATAGCCTTCAAACCCTTCCAGACATTTTCCCATCAGGCAATGCTAAAGTTTTCCATGAAATGCTGCTGTAGAAGTTGTCTTTATTCACTGCTCTGCATCAACAAAATAAACTCCAAATCCCACTTTCCCTGAAACATAAGTAGGCCAAAAAAAGGTATAATGAGAACTGAAAATCCCCTACAAATTAAACTATATTAATTGCCACTAGTTGTTTCACGCCTAGGGAAAACAATATAATGGTATATTTCTTTCAGGAAGGATCATTAACATGACTGATGCAGACAGAGTGATGAGAGGATTGTCATATTTGAGAATTTACTTTGCCTCTTTGTAAAGACAGATTTGATGGACGTACTTATAGAGAATAGAACTAATATATAAAGACACTTGCATTCCAATATACCTTTCAGAAAAGCATGCATTGGTTAGGTGCTAGCTGCTCTTTGATGAATTTTGTTTATGGGTCTGATTTTCACTAAAATATGTTCTTGCCCTTGACTGAGAGATGATTCTTCTCTGGAGTGCTCTTTGGAGAGGGCAGTCAGCAGTGTGTGCACTGACAATCCTTAAAGTCCACGGACAACCTCACTTGCTGATCTGCGCTGTGAGTTCTGGACTGACACACTGGCTTCATGTTGGACCTGCCTCATCACTACAAACTTGTTTCATAGTTTGGATTCTGTTTCCTTTCCATAGGCTTAGGAAAAAGAAAAAAAAAAAAAAAAACCCACACAACCAGAGCAGGCTTAAGTTTTCAACACCATGAATAAAAGTTGTTATCCAAAATCCAGACAAACAGTTGCAACTCATATATTCCCCTATGTATTTTTACAGAGAAGAGAGTGACATGTATATTTTTAAGGTAAGTTGTATCTAAATCAGCACCTTTGGGCAGTTTCCCTTTAGTAAACTGTCTGTAATATGACGTGCCCACTTACTGATTTTTAGAACACATATAAATGTCTGTCATAATAAAGACAGAGAAGCTTAAACATTTCATATAAAGTCTAAACAATGTTAAGAGACCTGAATCAGAAAGATATCTCCAAAATTTCCTCATCATTATTTTGACAAACAAAGTATATAATAACAAGAGAAAGCAACCCTTTGAAGCTTTAAAAAGTAAACCCCTGTTAATAAAGTTGGTTTGTTGTTCAGCACACCACAATGCAAATCACTGCCATCATGTGCTGTCTACGGGGGGAGTTGTCTCACGCTACTTGTTTTTATTCTCTGCAATGACAGAGTAGCCTGCTGTGTGAAGAACAGACCCAAAAGCACTGTTGCCACATAGTTAGGATTTGCCAGTGAGGATGCACTGTGAGCAGACTCTGGGCTGGTTTAGCCTTCAGCTGTTGAATATGGCTGCTCAGCTGTGTGTCAGAATAGGGTCCTCCTGCTTGGTTTGATCCTTCAAATCATAATTCAAACACTTGTAATTCCACTCTCCCTACATAATGACTAAGGCACCTGTAATAATGACAGATAAAGATTCCCATTTCATGTTTTCTTCCTTAAATACCTTGCAGTGGTCACCATGGAAGGAGCTGCTGGTAGGCTCCTACTATTTAATATCAGTTTAAGAGCACAGATATACTCCATAAAGACAGACTAAATTAACCCCACAGCTCAGAATGCAAATCCATTTGAGCAAGCTTGCACTTGGAATCTATCCCCCTATATATAAGAGAACGTTAATTCTATTCAACAGAAGGTACAGACAGGTAATACAGAAGGAATATTGCTATGCATTCTTCACAATATTCAGCCCTTCCACCTCCTTGCAAGTGATCATGTACTTTTTGTTGCTTTGTCAAGTGATACGCTTGCTCTGTACCTGTTATATGCATTAGTAGGGTTCACTTGACATTATGTGACTTCACCTCTTGTGAAACCCAGCTGTGGATAGAGTGAGGCTGAGCAAATTGTGATCTAATACAGCCTGTAATGATGATAAATTATATTTACTGCCCATTCGCAATTCTTAGCTAATTCCTACTAAATTCCTGCACCCTCTCCCCCACACCACTCCCCATCACTAGTTAAGTCTTTTTGGATTTTGATTATCAGAACATTGGTGCTGGATTGTCTCCACTGAGTAAAATTTTATTAGGGATACCGGCTTTGTGGAGTAAAAGGAGGATTTTCTTCTCTGAGGGATCATTAAATTCAGATCTGGTCATGCCCGAATCTGAGTAGCATTCACTGAGTGATGTACTGTTCAAGGGAAAGGAACAGGACATGCTTTTTGCTGTGCATATCTCCACTAATCTGGGAAGAGATTAAACTAAAACAATCTACCCAGGATCACCCTGGCTATTGCATGGGCAGCCCCTTCCATCAAAGTGACACAGGCGGATGAGATAGAAGAGCCCAAAGCTTTCACCTCTTCCCTGGTTCCATGCAGGTTCTCTGCCTCTATGCAAGTGGAAAGATTCCTGGTAAGGTGTAATCCTAAGTTTTGTTCTCTCTTTAGCATTAAACAGTGCATTGTGACCAAGCGGTATTTCAAGGTACTGCAAATTCCATGGAAGCAGTATCTCGAGAAATATTTTAGCTCTTAATTACAGTAGCAAAAAAGAAGTTGAAAAAAAGAAAAAAAAGTAAAAAGCTGAAAAGGTCCATAACGTAAAAAGTAGTAAAAAATATTTTGACCTTTTCTCATTTTCTTTTTCTTTTTTCTTCAGATGTAGAGAGATTTCATATAGTTCACTCCTATCTCACTCTGATTCATTCTCTTCAGTGACATTCTCTAAGGCAGTGTCAAAGATCACTCCAGTTCTGTTTTAAAGAGGAAAGCAAACAAGGGATGATCTGGAACATCCCACAAGTGGCAGCTGTCTACAGCTAGTGGCACCACGAATTTTCATAGAATCATAGAATATCCTGAATTGGAAGGGACCTGCAAGGATCATCAAGTCCATCTCCTGGCTCTGCCCATGGCAACTGCAAAAGTCACAGCTTGTGTCTGAGAGTATTTGGAATTTTGGAAATATTGGAACATTTCTGGTAGCTGGATGATAATAGTTAAAAGGGGAAGAATCAATTATTTGCTTCATTACTTTCAAGGTGTAATGACAATGGTTGGGAAGCATTCACATAGTTTAAAAGCATGCAGCAATCTAAATTATTTGGCCTCTGATAGCATGTAATTTTCACTGGAAATTGTAACATTAGCATTGCTTTGTGGTAGTCTTCAAATTATTAGAAAACAAGCAAGAATATTTGGTTTTATTTTCATTCCTGGGCCATGTTTTTCATTCTGCAGCTTTTTCGAACAGTTCCTAGAGAGCAAATGACAATTAACCTTGAAGATTATGTATATATTTATATATATAAAAAGTTTTAAAATACTTGTATCCTCTTTTAAAAGTGGTTCAGAATTAAAGGAGGCATTTTATTTTGTCATTCTTGCATACCCACAAATGCTCAGCTCCTTTACCACATGATTAACTCTTAAAATGTCTTTCAGATATTAGAAAGTATTTTGCAACCTTAGCAAAAAACCCGCTTTCAACTTTAAATTTAATTAGACATGAGCTTCAAATACTTAGTCAGCATTGGACTATAAACTCCCACTGCCCATCCTCAAGCTCTTTTCAGAAACTCTCACCTCTCCAGTTCTTCCTGAACCCTATACACAAACTGTGCAAACTTGTTAATTCTTTTGTTTCCACCACAGGCACTACTCACTGCTTTAGTTCCACACAGACATTTGATTATTTCAACTGACTCCCTACAGGCACAGTTTGTGAAAGAAGGCTAAATATAAGCACCCTGGAGAATTTGAAGATAACCAGTATTCAGGAAAGGAATTTGGGATCACATCACAAAATATATAATGGACCAAACAGTTTTCTGGAATTGTATTAGGGAAAAAAAGACACATTTGTATAAAAAAAAAAACTGTAGAGCAAAACCAACGCTCACAGAAAACAGCCACAGTTCTTTGCCCCTGGTGTTCCTCATCCATTTAATGTGTCCGACTGATGTTTATGACTTCGGACTAAAGAGCAGTTAAAAGCAATTTATTTGTTGCTCCAAGGACATTTGGAGCATGATGAGGCTCAATTTGTCTGGTCTCTGGCTAAACTTCTTCACTCACACTGACACCATTAGCTTATTATGGCCTAAGAAGATATTTACTGCTTGCTCCATATTTCCAGTTAAGATGCATTTATGACCATTGCATTACAGTTTTGTGGGACTGATATTCATAACTCAGATAATTTCCAGAATACGCTCTAAGCATGTTACAACATTGACTTGAAGAGCTTGCATGGTGCATAATTTTTTCTGTCACATGTAAATAACAGCTACATTCCTGAAATCAATTTGAATCCAAACATGCGCAGTGCCTTTTACATTCTGTCCAATTTCTCACTCACCTTTATCCTCCATTGTAGATCCGGTAGGGGAAAATATGAATAACACCTTTGTTTATTGGCTGATACAGAATGGAGGCACATTTCCCTGCAGAAGATTTATGATCCATGAGCCCATTACATTTGGATTGCAGCTAGCAGATTAGTTGGAGATTTGTCTCATTCAGAAAGCATTGACAATGGTGATTCATCACAATAGTTTCACTAAAGGATCTTAGCAATGTTTCGAGCCACAAGCAGGTGCTCAATTGCCATTCATTAAGAAAGTCATATGAATGGAGATATTGCAATAAAAATGTAAGCATTCTTATTTGTTTTGGACTAGAGAAAAATGTACCTGTGAAACACATTTCTTTGTTTACTTGTTGAATTAGAACTTTGCTGGGGAAAAGCCTTTAAGGCTGTTAAAATCAATGACTTTGGCAGACACCAGTTTCTGTGTTGCTCCTTATAATGGAAAATTAATTAATCTTTCACTTTCTGATTCATTATAAACCCTAAGAGGACTTGAATATGACCTTTCATATAAGGGAATGTCTAAATTCAGTAGACTTTGTCTCAAACTGTCAAAAGGGGAGCCTATGCTTGAGTTAGTAACTATATTTAATCTCCTCAATATGTCACCTGAGATGCAGAACCTGTGGAACTCCAGCACAAAACCATGGAGTTCCTTCTTTCCCCAGCTTTGTATGCTGAGCATGATGGAATGATAGGATGGAATATCCCTCAGGCCAGTTGAAGTCAGGTGTCCCAGCCTGGGGCCCCTTCCAGATTCTTGTCCACCTCAGCCTACTCACTGGTGGGCTGGTGCGACAGGCGGAAAAGACCCTGATGCTGTGTAAACACTGCTCAGAAATAATGAAAGCATCACTGTACTTTCAACACTGTTTCCAGCACAAATCCCAAACAGCCCCATAGCAGCTACTGGGAAGAAAACCAATCCTACCCCAGCCAAAACTGGTACAAGCAGCAGACACAGGGGTGAGGACATTGGATCTGCCCTTTTGTTTGTGCATAGAGTTGGGTACCATGGTGATTCAGGGCCATCATCTATTAGTGGAATTCTCTGGAATGTGCGCTCTGAGAGAAGGATTATTCAACCAAATTAGTTCCATGGATCTCCATACCAACCCAACTTTCAATTCGTTATGTATTCTCTTCATAGAGAGTGTTAGTGAGCATAGGTATTCCCCGCTAAGGTACAGCAGTGGGTACTTCACAGAAGGCTTCTTCCCTGGAAATTCAGGTAACTGTCCCTGGAAATTAAGTACATGACAAATGCATCACTCATTTATCAGCATGGCGTTTGCTTTAAAAACAACTTTATGTAGTTTACTCCCAAAGTCTGCTCCGCAGATTTGCTTCCTCGCTGTTGTTTTACATTGTTTCTGTGCAGTTAATTACCCTCTCTTGAGAATAGACCTTGCATTGTTTTCAATGTCTAGCATCTTATTTTTGGTCCTCTGAGCAGCTCAGCACCGTTTTTAGACACAGCTCTCCTGAGCATCCTCAGGACTCGGGATTGTATGCCTGCTGCTTGTGACCAAAGTGATGCTCTGCAGACCCTTCCACAGCTCACAGGTCTGCAGAGGTGTGTGAATATTCAGGTTCTGCTGCTTTGGGTTCCTTCACAAGTGTATTTCAATGTAGGACGCTTTTGTGGCTGAGTTTTAAAGGGGTTGCACAACAAAAGACAATATATGCCTTCTTTTAAGTGAATCACCTTAAATTATTTTTTGCTTGCCACAGGTGAGCTCAATGTCAAACTCAGCAGAGTTGTAAAGCCAGAAGAAGACAGAAGGGAAGAGAAAACATGCAGCCATTTATCTGTTCTTCCTACTACACTCAAGGCTTCATTTCTTACAGCTTGGCCCAGTGGGTAGAGCAATAACTATTTACGGACTTTGGGTTAACAAGACGTCTGCTAAACATCTCAAGTCATAGGATGAGCAGAACCACCCGAGGAAGCAACAGCATGACCACTCAGATCCAAAATGTAAATGAAATTATTAAAGGGACCTAAGAGAGATCCCAGAGCTATCACATATGTTGTAAGGCTTCAAATATAATGTACCATTCCTTCTCTGGCTTAAACGGTGGAACAGATGGCTTGTTGGCAGCCTAATGACGACTCTCCACAATTCCAGCAGCTCTGCCCAGAAAGAGCTGAATAATACCCTCTCTGACTCTGAAGAGAGCATTTAAAAGTGTGTGCGTGTGTGTAAGTGTGACTCTTACTCCTGTGATTGTTGATTGCCCTGCTTGTTCGCCATGCATTTTGTTGTAATTAGTAGCGCTGGAGAATACAGCTCTAAAGAGTTTTATAAATCTTGCTGAAGTGAATAATTTCCCTCGTGTAAATGTCACCTTTTGGAAAGAAAACTGCAAAGTTTTCTGGCAGTACATCTTTTGCAATATTAAGACAATACATTATTTGTCATAAAACAAGCACTCTCCCATGTACTGAAAGTCAATAGTGATTTTATTGACCATAGGGAAAAACAAAGTCAACTGGAACAGAGAGTCTTCCAAATGTCATGCTTGGTTTTTTATCTTCAGGCAGAAGATTATGTTAATCTTCACGAGAACTAATGGGAGCATACATAACTTCATAGTAGAAGCAAAGCACACAGAGATTTCACCGTACTCTCAATTTGCTGCTTTGAAAACAACACACCAGGTATGAGAGGATCTCCAAAGGCTGAGAGCTCAAGCTGGTTTCCAAAAACAGCTCAAAAGCTTTGATATTTTACATGAAAAATGCATTTTGCCATTCACGTCTCTTGTGTATATTTAACAGCACAGTTTTAGGTGCAGAGACCAAGGACAGTGTCTTCAGCTACGAATAATCGCTGTGACTGGGTACAGAAATCTGTATGTGGCCATAGAAGGAAGGTTTGTCTGGACAACCATTCCTCATAGTACAAAGTTTCATGGACACACACTGCCATAGACAGGAAAAGATGTATTTCACAAATGTGCAGCTACGAATCCAAATTTTTCTCAAGACGTCTACCATAAACTCATGCATCCACTGGAATTAAGCCAGAATTCCCACATCAAAGCTATGCCCTGACTTTGGAAGCACAAACAGTTTTGATGTAACTGTACACTGAGGCCAGTGACCTCCCAGAAGCCCCTGCCTTCAACTGGGTTAGGGATGCTCAACTGCTGGCAGGGCAGGTTTCTTGTCATTGGACTGTCATGTTCACTGTTGCCAAGACCAGCAAAATTAACAACTCCTAGTCACTATCCAGGGAAATTTACAGGACCTCACAGCTCATGGCCAGCACAGCTTTTTTGCAGAGACCTTTCCTTATTCAGAGCCCAAAGATGTGTCTAAACGGAAGTCAGAAACATGACAGAGTGAAACGCAGATTTATCTCAAAGAAGTGGGAGATTTAGATTAACAAAATCGTGAGGGATAGTTTGCCTTGGCCAGCTTAGTCCTTCAGAGGGATCAGCAAGACAGTTAAAAAGGGACACAAGGGGGGAAAGTGTGTGACTGTGCACAGGGTAAGCTCTGCAGCAGAAGACAATGGGCTAGACAAGGAATTGGATCAGGATTCTGCAGGAGTAGGGAGAAACAATGAAAATAGAAAATTATTGTTTTATACCTATGCAAATGTATAAATTAGGATGAAAATAAGAGTTCTTAATTTTTTTTTTTCAATTCTTAATTCTACATAATGTACCTTCTAAGACACCAGGGACAAAACAGAGCGTGTATTATTCTCTAAAATGTTTTGAATATAAGCATATGATTAAAGATCCTGTTGATGGAGATGTTACCACCTCTCTGGGCTGCATTCCACATCCGTGCCACTCTCTTGCGGAAGAATGGTTTCTTCCTGGCCCATCAGAGCTTCCCATGTTGCAGAGATACCTGTTGGCTTCCCCATGAGGGGCATTGCTCTGGCTTTGTCATGTCCTTTTTGAAGTGGCAGATGCAGTTAGCTCTCCATCAGCGTTCTCTTTGCCAGATTGAGCAAAGCTTATTCCCATGCAGTTTCCTTTTCCAAGGTATGACCCAGCTCCAAGGATACAGTTGGCTTTTACCAATGTGAGTGTGCATTGCTGGCTCGTGTTCCACTTGGTTTTCACTGGAACCCCCAGCCTCTGCAGAACTGCTTCCCATCTAGTTCCCAGCCTGTCCTGGTTCTGTTCCAGGTGGAGACTCTGCATTTTTCTCTGCTGGCTTCATGAAGTTCATGCTGACAGCTCACATGCTCAGAATTTTGACACCGGGCAAGTGAGGGTGTGCAGCCTTGACAGCACCACTCTCTGGTCTAAATTTCCCATCACATTTGCACTGTCTCCAGTCAAAACTCCTACCAAGCTGAACCTTATCAATCAGAAGAAGAGGTTTCAGCTGTTAATATTCTCCTAATGTATAATTTTGTACTCTTGTGCCACTGTGTTTACAAAAGGCTGCAGGAAAACAGGCTGGAGCCAGAACATTGGTGATACAGGTATAAGGCAGAAAAGCTAACAGTGTAATATGGAGAAAAGAGGTAAAGCAGCAGCTCTGACCAGTCTTTAAGAATAACAATGCAAAAGCATCACAGAGTAGTTTGAGCAGGAACAGAGGGCTGAGAACTGCAGATTCCACAATGTATGCATACCAGGAGCCAGTGTTGGCCAGGAAATAACTCTCTCAAATGCAGCAAGAGAGCGGGAAACCCACTTCAGGGCGGAGGGTTCCCAGCAGGCCTGACAAAAGGCAAGAGGTGATTGTACATATGCCCCATTCAGCCCCCTGTCCATACACCCTTTTTTGTGTACGTCTTTTCCCACTCCATTGTTCTCAACCTGGTTTATACATCAGATGTTCTTGTCTGGATAAATCCATAAGCCTCTGCTTTGCACGCTGTAATTGAGACTCTGAAATATATTCCTTCAAACACTTGGCATTTGAATATCTTGGGAGTTTTTTGAGCTAGGAAAAATGTACACTTTTAAATCGGCCATTCAATTTCTTTAGAACACAACTCCTTTGACAGAGCTGTAACTTTTCTGTGGGCATTTCAATGGGACAAGATATGATTTCAGAATCAGCTGGCATATTTTATTTTCAGATATGAAAATGTGCCTTGTGGAGTTGAATATTACTATAAATTGAGCTCCTAAATCTTTTGCTGTGGTGACACCTCTCCCTCAATTCCCCTTTCTGCCCCTTCCATACCACTCCTTTTTTCTCCTGTTCCAGTTTAGTAAGATTACTTTTTAAATTGGGAATTCCAGTATTTCACAAGAAGACTTTTTATCTTTCTCTTTGTTGTCATTTCCTTTGAAACCTCCTCCTCCTGTGATTTTACCAGTGTCCTGCTCAGTCACTTTCTCTCTGCTTTTGTCAGATTTCCCTATTTTCTTCATTCACATTCAAATGTTCACAATTTGTGATTGCCTTAATTAAATACCCTGCTTGATCAGGGTATTTAAGCAGAGTCCAGATGCTTCTTGCTTTTTAAAGAAAATGTGCAACAGAGCTGGTGGAACCTGTTTACAAATTAACTCCTATTCTTGCTTTTACAAGAATTATGTCTTGTTTACTTGCTTTAAAACATCCACATTGCACTGTGCTGAAAAGACAAATACGATCAAATGAGAACAGCTTGAGTTTACAGACTCTTTTCCTACACAATATTATGCCATGAGCTGTCAGATAGCAGAAAATCAAGGAAGTATTTCAAGAAGTCAAATTTTGAAACTTTTAGTTGCATTCCTCACATAAATCTAGAAAGTCAGTTTCTCTGTTGGTTTATTGCTGAAGGACATATATTATTTCAGTCAGTTTCTGGCTTTAAACAAAGATGTCCAGGAATTAGGTAGACCTAGTGCTTTTGTCTCCATCTGTTGAGCAATCTGCCCTCTGCTCATTGAAAGTAAAACAAGAAATCTTGTGGCAAGACAGGAAAATTTGTGTTAAAAAAAAAAAAAAAAAGGAGAGGAAGTATTTTTGTTTTCACTTTGAAAGGTTTCATTTAGAAATTTGTCTGAACTGGTATTTATTTTTAAAGCATTAATAGGCACTTAGAAGCAGATTTTTGATCAAATATAACATTCTTCATCAGCATGTATATTATGACATCTAGTTGAAAAGAAATGTGAGTGTTTGTGAGGAAATACCTGACTTTTCAATCTGATTACTGAACTCATTATTTTCACTGCTCTATGGAATGGTGAACACTTATGATATTTGCTATTTTTCAGCAGGAAGAGAAGACTGTACCAGTGTTATTTAAAATGGCTGTCTTGAGCTCTCATTTTGTAAAGTTATGAGAATTTTCACATCAAATTGTCTCCTTCTCAAAATCACACATATATATCTTTGCATCTATTTCAGCTTGTTTAACTGAGACCAGCTTTCTAATATAAGACAACAAATGCATGCCAGGAAAGCTAATGATTCAACCCACCAACAAAACCCATAGAATTTTGGTCATAGATCCCTTTGCTCAGAGAAATCTTAACATCTCCACAGCCACACAGAAAGAAATACAAGGGAGTGTGAAAAAGCTCAGATTGTTATATTCTAACATTCACTTAAAGCTTTACTAAAATCAGTTCCCAATGCTAAACACACTTCTGGATTAGCTCCTAACTAGTAACATTCAAATTCTGGTATTTTAAAAAATGAATTTATACTTACTTACCAGGAAGTACAATAGTTTTCCTGTACAATTTCAAATAAATCAATATTTTAAGCTTCATCTGAAAGTGTTCTTGAAAATTCTTTAATTGCAGCCACATTTTTGACTTGCAACAATTCCCCAAGACCCCTCACTTGAATGTTCACATTATATTACCTATGACTTTTACTTTAAAATTCCCGCTTGATTTGTTGCTTTGGTCTGATATTAGGCAGCTCAGATGGAGAACAGCCTCACTGCTGTTGCCAATGTGCTCAGATGTGACAGACAATGCCTCCTTTATACCTCATAGAAGGACTCTATGCCTTTAAATTTTGGATACTGGCAAAAGCAGGATGATACGTGACATAGCTAGCTCTTCCAGTGGCTGGAGATCAGCTTACAATGGAACTTCTGAGTGACTTGTGATACTGGTCTGATGTATCTGGAAAAAAGGACAGAGCAAACCTGAAGGTAGAAAGTACTGCAGACATAGGGTGCCCTATGCAGCAACATGTACCTTCACAGGATTCTCTGCCCTCCAAATGCAGAACCAGTAAAAACCAAAAAGATAATTCATAAATAAAATTATTTCAAGTGCCAGAACAGCCCGAGCATGGACCAGAGTGACTCTAGTCATGCATACCTTTGTTACTGATTGGTGTAAAATTCTCTCTCTTGGCTCTCAGAGATGCAGTCAATAAAATAAAGACCACAAGCCCAGAGAGGGGTGGTTGTACCTTGGAGATGGGTAGCTTTGGGATGCAGGTGTGAGTTAGTTGTGACAATGAGATTATAATAAGTAGTGTTCATCCAAGGAGAGTGATTTCACCACAGTTGCTTATTCAGAAGCAGGACATCTCCTCTCTTCCTTGGTTGACAGCTGCTGTGTGGTTTATCACCTACCTGGTAACATCAAGTTCCCATTACTGCAGGGATTACCAGAGAGCCTGGCCGTGGTGTCTTCTCTCCATTTCACCCTCCATTTCATCCCTCTTAGTATGTGCTTAAGGTTTTTGGTTGAGATGTGTGGGGAAACTGCTATGACATGGATTCCATGCATGCCAACTATATTTCACCCCAGAATTCCCATACTGGTTTAACTTCTTTTAGAATGTGACAATAATTTTAGCCACAGGATTTTTCCAGATTTCTCTTATTTTAGTCCCAGTCTTTTTCTGACACATTCTTTGCCTCAGGCACATCCCGAGCCCCACTCAGCTTGGTGTCACTGGCAAACCCGTTGCTGGTGTGCTCAATCCCACTGTGTCCTTCATGAAGATACTGAACAGTACTGGTTCCAGTACAGCACCCAGAAGGCACAGCTCATTACTGATCTCCATACAGCTTTTGACTGCATCTTTTTGAATGTTACCATCCAGCCAGTTCCTTATCCATTGACCAGTCCATCCATCAAGTCTATACATCTCCAAATTAGCAAGAAGGTTATTACATGGGACCATGTCAGAGGCCTTACAGAAAGGTATGATACCAATCAACTGCACATGAAGCATAACTCACCTTTCAAGCCACGGTTTCCATGCTCTTTGAAACACTATTTTTAACAGCTAAACCATCAAGCTTGTGGGCAGGCCACAAAATACTGTAGTCACTAGGAAAAATGAATTTTCAGAAAAATGTTGATGGATCATCTATTGGTAAGTCATCTCCTTTTTGTTTTTTTCCCCCCCAAGCATTTCAGTTTTGCAAATGTTACAGTTCCTGAACTAACTGGTGTACAATAGTTATAAATTTCACTTCATGGGCTTTCATTTTGTCTGATTAATGATTGATTTTATGACACACTTGCACTTCATAAACATTACAGTGCTCTCAAAGTTTACTTGTCTGCATTATCAGTGAGCCTGAAAGGGAGTTTTATTTGTCTTCACTGGGAATGGGGTGGAAAGTTTAAATTGGCAGCTTTATATATGTCACATTTAATGATACCAATCAACTGTGAGCCATCTCTGAAATTCCTTTCTGACACCATGAGACTGCAGCATTTAAAATGCCAATAAATTTGTTATGATATAATCATAGTGATTGGGTAATTAACCAGCACTGGGTAGAGATTTGAGCTGGAGCATAAGCCACAAAGCAACTTGAGGTGCCAAAAATATTTGGTAAGCAAACCTTGGTTTACAATCTTACCAGCTTTTAATATCCTACTATGCATGCTCAGGGAATAACGCAAATAAGAACTGCAAGGGGATTTTTAAAAGAATATTTATTCACACCATTGCCAGTCATTATGCTTAGAAAGTTTTAAAGGTTAAATATAAATGGTTATTTGCATGAACAGTTAAAAAAAAAAAAAAGAAAGAAAATAAGAAGGCCAACTAGAAACCAGAGGAGAACTCTTGCTAAGACAAAATACCAAAATGCTGGGAGAGTGAGATGGCTGAATAGTGGCTGACAGGTTTGACAGGTTGCAGGGCTTGCCCGATCCCTGCACTTCATGTTCAGTTGCAAGGGAGACATTCAGCAAATCTCTTCATTTTTTGCTGTGCCTCTCTTCCCTGCCTGAGAAGCAGAAGTGACTTCTCATTGTATCAGAGGGTCTCCAACACTCAACAGCACCTTTGTTTACAAAGTGCCCAGAAGTCTCTGGCAAATCTGAAAGCAAAGAGATTTGATTTAATAAGTCCTGTGCATGGAAAAATTGTAACATAATCCCACTGATAAACATAAATCTTGACCCCAGGACAACAACTAAACTCTGGTTGTCCAGGACATCTCCTGCCCCTCCATGCCTGACTAAACTGTGTTAGGCATTTGCAGCAGTCCTTTGTAAATGGAACTACTACAGGAGCAAGGAAGGATAGGAAGCATCCTCCATCCTTTCCCATTGAATTGTTTCATAAAAGACCTGTTTGTATATACATTTGAACAGCCTGCTTGCTTTTCAGAGGTTGAAAGCATTCTCTAATCAAGCAGAAATCTGACTGAGATTAAATGCTTGTCTGACTCTGTAGGCCTGGCAGAGTTCATCTTGTCAAACGGTTAAAGAAAACATTTCCGAGATAAAATCATGACCTCTGTGTGCACTGAAAATCAGAGACATTTGCTTAATTGAAAGACATTTCAATCCTCTTGCATTTGAGAGGCTTTAAATATTTAAAATATCTTCCAATTTCTTCATCTTCTTTGTCTACATTATGGATTCCCAGCTGCTGGGCTCCACATGGGGCCCCTTTATCTCAAATTGAGAGTCACGGCTTCTGATTTCAGCTTTGATAAGTAACTGTCACTACAGCTTATGCTGTGTATAAAGCAAGTCTGCCTATGGCCTATTTGATAGAGAAAACAAGAGGCAAGCCTGCTCTGGACACCAGCAAACATGACTGCTAAATTCCCTGTATGTCCTGTGCTGAAAAGAGGGTTGAATTGAACCCATAAACACAAGTGGAAGATCCCATTGCTCTCACCAAGCCAGTCTCTCAATTTTTCTACTTTGTGATTGAGTTCTGTGTCGGCATGGCAATGGGAGTTCAGTATTCTTTCTCCCCAGGAATAAAATTTTTTCTTGATTTGCACGTGAACAAGTGCCCAGGGTAAATCTGATTGTAGAGCAGTGTGGGTGGAAGGGACTGAAAGAAGAAAACTGAATGCAGAGAAGAATAAGAACATATGGGGAAATCCTATCTCTCCTCTCTGTTTGACAAACCTGTAAGGCAGGCAGTAATTTAGGTGGTGGCATGATCCTAGATGCCCCCCAAGGAAGCAAAACTTGTCAGGATGTAGAACAGAAGCTTATTTACCTTTGATGAAGATTAGCAAGAAATTCCCCCACTGGGAGCTTACCTACAGGATTTCTTGGGTTTTCCTCAGAAGCAGCTGGTTCACGTCTCCAAAAGAGCCATTCCAAGATCCTGTGTCACAGTTGTGCTCTCAGTTCCTGCCAGGACACCTTTACATACAGAAGATGAAGTTGCACCAATCTCCTGAAGGTGTGCCCAACACACATTCTCGTAATGGTCCAAATTTTACCAGCCCAGCCAAAGCTTTTAGCTGACTCTCCTTCCCTAGAGCAAACACGAGCAATGTGCTCCTTTCTTCAGGCTAGATGGAGGAGTGGGCTGATCTTGGTGCACTGCACACCTCAGGCTGACAAGGGTAAGAGGAAAGAGCAGCATTTCCTCTTGGAAGAAGCCAGGGAGAAACACTTTGCTTGGCTGCTCCTGCTGCTATCAGTGTGCACTGTGAATACCACCGCCTGCTAGTCCCACTGTATCCAACAGCTATAGCTACAAATGTTTTTATTGGCCATAAAATGATCCAGCCCATTTTTCAATGTGCCTGCAGTGTTTGACTCCCTGACCTGCTGTGGTAATGAATTCCATAGGCTGACTTCACACCACATGAAGAAGTACCTCCTGTAATTTTTTTTTTAATGCACTGACCATTAACTTCATCCAGTGACCCCTTTATTCTCTTATAATGTGAGAGAGCAGTTTTAACTATGTCCTTCATAATTTAAATACATTCATTAAAAGTCCTCTCTCTCTTGCTGTTACTACTAGATATTTGTTATTTTAGTCAAACAAATTTCAAGAAAGGAAAATCGACAGAGACAGGAGCAGCTCTGCCTATTGTTACATGCAATACATAAATAATGCTAGGAACCTTGGCTTTTCCCTGGGACTTTTGGACCCATGCAAGGACCACACAGTCAGAGGAGATGGGAAGCTGAAGTTTAAGACAGATTCTGCCTCTGCTACATTTGACAGCACAGTTTCTGCTAGCCAAGAGAGGGCAGAAGCCCAGTTCTCTCACTCACTCCCTGGCTCCTGGGCAGGCGTGTGATGTCACTCTTCAGCAGGGCAGGGGGCAGTGATCCTGGTGAATAAGTATGCCACACTTTCCAAAATAGGATGAGAAATCCACCAATTCTGAGTGCTGTTACAGTGACACCTGCCAACATCAACTACTCCTGGTAAATTCCTCAGCAAAACCATCTGGATGGAAGGCCACCAGCCAGGGCTGGTAGTCATGGGATTGCTTGGACTGACACCTGAAGTAATTCTGCTCTGTTAATTGTGATTTTAAAACACATCTATAAGCTTGACAGTTGGTCTCTGTCTCCAGTGGTCCCCAATCAAGACAGGTCAGAGCAAATTCAAAGGAGATCCTGTGTTTGAGGAGCCCAAGGATGGCAGAAGCTTGGGCCTCACTGAGGAGTACTGCAGGTTTTCTCTGAGATACCAGCTGGGCACAGGGCTGGCAGCTGGCACAGTGTGTTAGCAGAAGCTGCTGTTGGCTCGTCTGCCTAGACACAGCTTGCTTACATGATACAGCGCTGGGGCTTGGGATCCTGTAAATGGACTTTGACAAGCTACAGAGGTGACAAGGGGCAGCCAAAAAAGACAGGTTTTGACTTCCTTCCCACTAGTCCAAGCAATCCTGGGCTGTATGTTATGGTTTCTAGAGCAGCATCATTATCCTGTCTTCACAGCTCACTGCCTCCTCTGTGCTCAGTCTGCTGTGGTTGGCATATTTCAGAGATACTGCACTGAGCAAAAGGGGTTTACTGGGATGGAGCTTTGTGGAAAAGTAGAGTCCATCTCAGACTGCCACGTCTGTAGCCACAACTGACCTGCCCCCACCACTTACCGAGGGTTTATACGTGTTCTCCTTGCCCCCTTCCCTCTCTCCCCAACCTACTGGTTGCTGCTGGGGTTATGAGTATGGCCCTTTGTGCTTGGACAGAAACAAACAGTGGCAAAATGCAAGGAAGAGAAAAAAAAAAGAGAAAGAATGGATTAGAGTATGGAGGAGAGGAAAGATAGCACCAGCGGTGGATCCTGCAAAGGGACTTGATTTTTGCAATGTCAGTGTCCATTGTTTGAAGTGATGACTACAGTCTTGATCCTTTGGGGTTGGGGGAAGCCCACGAAACATGAAGTTCAATGGGTTAATATACGCTCAGATTCCCATGGGAACACCCAAGTACCCCCCCTGGGGAGGTGAATTTTACACTTTCTGATGTAACTCTGGATCAGGCACAGTCCTCTTGTGGAACGCCCCAGAAATTAGCCTGGAGGCTCTCTGGGGCTCTTTGATGGCTTATAACACCTTCTAAGGCTTGACAGCTGTTTGTGCAGCTGGGTCAGCTGTGCCTTATCAGAGGGAATTGGCATGAGAGAAGATGCCACCCCACCTTTGCAGGATCTGGTTCTTATCAGCTTTTTCCCTTATATGGCCAGAAAACTTCTTGTTTAAGACATCAGTCACAGGTTATCAGGGACACAATCAATTGCAAATCTCAACTGGTTTATCCAAACAAGGATCAGTTTGTCGTGGTCATCCTCTGGTGGTGGGTGCACACACCCTGTCTTATGCAGATCAGAGGTTTTGACACCACACACCAGAAACTCTCCCCCTTCCCTTCTTTTGGGGGTCGCAAACCTGGCCTCAGCAAAGAATCAACTTCTTTTGCAAACGGGCAAATTTTTGGATCATTAACCATGAACTTTTCAGTCTCTTCCACCATATATAAGCCCTTGTTTTCTCAGCCATGGTCTCCTTTTCTCCCATTCTTTCCCTCTCCTTCAAGGCTGGATCACATCCACATGGGTCTGTTTTGCTTGGTGTCTGTTCACCTCTCTGCTCCACTCTCCCCTCATGAGAAGGTCTTGATAGGAAGACAGTATAGAAAAGGCTCCTGTGCCATTGCGTGACCAAGGAGTCTGCAAGAACACCTCAGCTTCCTTTGGGCTGTTCCCATCAGACTGGAGCCATAACTTTTATCTGTTCTCCTTTCTCCAAAGGTATGCATGGCTCAGGATCCTATAGATTTCTGTCACCTCTGGGAGGATGATGTATCACAGAGGTTACAAACGCTGCACAACATCTCCTGCCGCAAGTCTTTCACTTCACCCTGCATGCAATGCTTCTTTACATGGTTTTTGTATCATTCCCCAGGAACTTGTCAAAACCACGAGGATGATCTCCATGTGGGGGGTTTGGGATTATATGATTGTTCCTTGTACTCCAGTCCAATGTGCAGTCTCATATGTCGACATATCATCGTCAGCAGTTTAATAAAGTCCTTCCCAAGGTCCCACAGTGCCCAGAGGAGAAGAAAGGGGGGGATTTTTCTGTCTCTTGAGGCTGTCACTGCACTCAATAGTACAGATAAAAATTTTGTGCAAGCGATTCATCTTGGTAGTCTGAGGCCCTCAGAGAACAGGATAAATGCCCCCCAAATACATCTTGACCTCAAGACTGTAAGATTAGAAATGCAATTGTGGCAATTGGCAAGACTGTCTGCTGCAGAATTGCTCTCTTTAAACTGTCTCATTTTCCAAAGTAAAATTTACTGGATTAAATACCTTTCTAATTGATTCATAAGAGGATTTTGCATTTTGTTTGCTTTTCATAACAAGATTTTCTCCAAGATTTTGGACAAGGAATTGCGGGTGTTAAACAATTTTCCTATTTTTCTTATGAAAATATACTTTCAGCTTTCCTAAGGTGCAATTCTGTAATACAATATGTCCCTTTATGATTTCGTTTGTGAGGACATTCTCAATAAAAGCTCATTACCTGTGAGCCTCAGAGTTTCCAGGATTGGGCCATTAAAGGTGTGTGTTGCTAATTAGTACTAGCACCCGATAATGGCTTTGTACTTTAATCTGAAGCTTTGTTAGGACCTACAACAAAATGAAATTTCAATTATATTAAAGCCATGCATAACTAATGAAGAGGACATTTTTCTTTCTTATGTAAATATCACTCAGTCTGGAGGGACTGCTTGCAATATTGTCTGTTGATTAATTCATCAGGATTAACTCTAAGAAGGGACTTTTGGATTTATACTGCTCTCACACACCCAGGCACACTTCAGAGGAGCAAGTCACGCATGTAATGGCTACTCAATTAATTAGGATGTTTTGAAAGCAAAAAATTCCCCTTGCACCCACCAGTGACAAGATGTACTGCTTGTGATCAGCAGCCATCAACGCCTGCAAAAACTAATCCTCAGGTTTTTATTTAGTTATACTCCAGGTATTTGCCAGAAAAACAGCTGCAATGCATTTATTGTCTTCACGTGTGTTATCACTGCACTCATGTGCTGGCACTGCGCCCCTTGTTGAGGAGATTTTTAGAGACAAATAATATAATGAAGTGAAATTTATTTTTCAAAATAAATTAAAACCCCACCAACTATAGATTTAGGATGTCAAATGGATTCACCAACTACACAACTGATTTAAGGATTCTGAAAGTCTTAGAGGGGCAACCCAAACTGAAGCAGTGACAGTCCCTGACAAAGAAGTCTTAGCCTTGTGGAGAGACAGGAATGCTGAGGGGTGCCAAGGCCACCGGTGACAGATGCCATCCCACCCCCACAGACTGGCTCTGATTGGCACAATGGGGTCAGAAGAGCAGCCCCATGCTGAACTGTGCCTTCTGAGGGCCAAAGCCATGGTAGTCCGTGTCACTATCCCTGAAGCAGACTGCAGAATCATGGATGCTCTGAATGGGTTAAAACAGGGAAAACATCCAAAAATCTAAGCCAGAGTGCCAATACATTTCACAAGGAGAACCAGTTGAGGAAATAAACAAAAAGCAATTAAGAAAAGCAAATTGACATATTTGGGTTGGATTCACAGAAGAGCAGGGAGGGATATAACTTTGTGTTTGGGGACTTTGTGCAACAGCTTGTCTGTTCCCCATTTGTTTAAAAGCAGAACAGCAGAGGTGTCATCTGTTGGTCAATATTCAGGGAAAAGAGCTACAGGGAAAAGAGTCTTAAGCACTGAGGGTTGTCTCTGTAAACACAATGTTTATTTTGCATTTATGCTATGCTTCAGGGCTCCTGCTTATTTCTGCACAGTCCAGGAAGAATTTGCTGTGTGCATCTGGCTTTCTCCTTTCCTCTGTGTATAACATGGTCTCCATTTTCCCTCTTCGCTAAGACAACTGAGAACTAGCCAGAGTGAGCTAGGGTAAGATGCAGAGCACTGTACTGATACTGCTCAGAGATAAATTCTTCACTGTGCCATCAGCTGGTCTTGCTCAGGGTTAAGCCATCTGAATTATTTGGGGACCAAACAGAACTTCTCCCCTAGACTGAACTGTATTTCCCTATAATTGCTGTTTCTTGAGCTCACCCATTCCTTTCTCCACAGCGAAATCACACCACTTTGGATTTCTTCTATTTCAAGCCAGCACACACAAAAATGAAGGAATTGTCTCAGATTGTCATCTGAGACTCACTAAGCCTTCATAGCTATGTCAGGTGCAGCCTCAAAGCTGAACGAAAAGGTATAGCGGAGTGAGTAACCCAGCCTCAGCCTCTCTAGCACCACTGTAGTCCTCTGTCACCATCACTAGGACATACTGTCTTCACAGAGTGACTCCAAGTTGTTTGTAAAGGTCATTTCCTTCCTCACCTCTGGATAGAAAAGATTATATTGAGATTAATGTGAAAGATACTGAACAGTCACTCCCCCAGCTCTCATCAAATTACTTAAATCTCATTAATTTACGCTGCTAATTCAGCAAGTTCAAAGAAAAGAAGATTCCAGGAAGTATCACATTATGTCATTAAAATATTTAAGTCATATTAGCTTCTCCGCTGACAAAGTTGGGATTGAATTTCCATGCAAAGTACGATTTTGTTCCCTGCCTCTATATACTGCCTGCATTTTACTGTGCTCATCTCACCTTGGTCTTTTGTATAGTAGATGACAAAGGGCAGCTGAATCCCAAAATGTTCCTTGACATCTTCATTATAGAGAAGGGGAAGGGAAGGGAAGGGAAGGGAAGGGAAGGGAAGGGAAGGGAAGGGAAGGGAAGGGAAGGGAAGGGAAGGGAAGGGAAGGGAAGGGAAGGGAAGGGAAGGGAAGGGAAGGAAAAACACAAAATACTAAATTTTGACAGACGGTCTCTAGAAATAACATCTTCCTGCAAGTTACAACAAAACAGATTTATAGATGAGCCCTTGCACTGTCTATGAAATTAAAATGAGACCTTGAAGAGAAGCAATCTGGTAAGACAAGAGTAGATGAGGAAAAAATTGTGGGATATCACAGATAAGGGAGAAACCTGGGAAATTGAGCTGTTGGATGTGTCAGTGTTTGAGAAACACTGGAAAAACATTTTCCATGAATAGAAAAAGAGGCAGAGTAAAGGATTTGAGATTACAAGATATAGACAACAAAAGATGTTACTTCATATAATCATTATTGGGCAAGGTTTGAGAAGGAGCAACTTCAAAGCAGAAAAGTTGCTGCTTGGCTTTAAATTTTGAACACTTCCCTTCCCAAACAAGTTCTGCATTTCAGCAAAGCAGGAAAGTAAAACAAATCTGTTGGAAGAATCTGCTTGAGAAAGTATTGCTGCTCTAGTCAGTCTGTTCCAAGGCAGATGAAGATGAAAAACAGAGAAAAAAAACATTGTTTTCAACAGAGAAGAGAAATCATTATCACACTGTGTGACAGGAAGGATTCATTAACCAGCAAGTATATTGCAGGAAATGATGAAGAAGCAGACATCATAGGGCCCTGGTCAAGCCCTTCATACTGCTTTTCTTTTAAATTAGTATCAAAATAATTCAATTATCCAGTTATTCTATATTAATCAAATTGTGCTATAATTTCTTTCAGGGAAACATTATTTTACTAAGGGAGTCTGAGCACAACTGTAGAATCACAGAATTATTTAGGTTGATAGAGACCTCTGAGATCACCTTTGACTGAACACCACCTTGCCAACTAAACCACAGTACGAAGTGCCACATCCAGTCATTTCTTGAACACCTCCAGGGATGGTGACTCCACCACCCCCCTTGAAGGAATTCTTCCTTATGTGCAATCTGAATCTCCCCTGGCACAGCTTGAGGCCATGTCCTCTCATCTTGTCCCTGGTTGTCTGGGAGAAGAGACTGACCCCCACCTGACCGCAACCTCCTTTCCAGGAGTTGTAGAGAGGGATAAGGTCTCCCCACAGTATCAAAGGCTTTGCTGAAGGCCAGGTAGACACATGCACAGCCTTTCCTTCATCCTCTAGATTGGTACTATTACATTAAATAAAGCAAAGAAACCAAATGAAGGCAGCTATATTGGAGGAGCAATGGAAGGGGAAAGAAACAGCTCTCACTGAGAGGACTCGCTCATTCTACTCGCAGAAAACCCTGGGCTTTTTTTTTCATCAGAATCCCGTGTAGAAACTACAACCAAGACCCAGCAGGGTCACAGTTGAAGTCAAAGTCTGCCTCAAGCCTGAGTGAATCAAATTCCAAGTCTGAGGATGAGTCAGGGTCTCTGGATAAGAAAGATATTAGAAAACCACAGGGGTTTTTTGATAAAAAAGTTTTTATGAATTTCTGATTAAATATAGGCCAGGCTGTATCTACCTATTTTTTTTTTCTAACAACAGGCTCCCAAGGTGCCCTGTGCTTCTTTATTCAGCCTGAGGGGGTTAGTGAATGCAGGATTTTTATGATCCTGTGCACCCAAGCTCATTTTCAGTTCAAAGAAACTAACCAAAATCTTCCCACTGTTCTGAATCGTGACCCACCCCAATTACCTTTCTCTCTTGCTAAAAGAAAAACATAAACAAACAAAAAAACAAACAAACAAGCAAACAAACGTTTTCTTCTGAAAGGAACAGGGTTAGAATTAGGGTCAGAATTTCTTGCACAAGAATAATTTTAACTTTCAGCCAATATTGCTCTTTTTGCTCTTTTTTCCACCAGCCCTTTTCCAAGGCAAAATGTTTAATGCTTTACCAAAGGGCTGGTCTGTCTCAGTCCTCATGTCATAAATGATAGTAACTTCATGAAAGAAAATTACCAGCTCAATCTGAGCCATCTGCTCCACTATAAGCATGTTCCAATGCATCCTATCAGACTTACACTTCCAGGTCTCTCGTCATATGTTCCTCCAAAAGCCTTAAATGCCATTATGGTCATACTTAGGTGTCTACAGCTCTCAAGGGTGTTCTCTCTCCTTGTTTTAACAATTCAATATCTCTCCAGTTATTCTCCAGGCCAAGTTGGGAAATTTGTTAAAGATCTTTGCTTCTCAGCAATTTCATGAGACAAATATTCAGGACTTGCAGGGTTTATAAGCTCACCCTTCACCTTCAGTTAGCATTCAACAAACTCCCAAAGTTGAATTCTCTTCTCCAAGAGGGGCATTTCATTTCAGTCCATATGTTGCCATTTGAAATCTCTGCTTTAGTTCCATATCATCATAAAAAACATGAGACAAAACACCAGGCCAACCTAAATTTGCATCCTATCTGTGTTCAACAACACTCCATTGTTCTTTTGTTTCAAGGGGACAAACCTTTGAGTACTGACAGCATCAATCTTTTATCAAAATCTAGCATATTTTGATTCTTGGCAATCCTTCTTTTACCCCTGTACATCCTGATGTTTCAGCTGTGTCCTTTTCATCAGTTTTCCTCTTAGTCTCTGTTCCTATTCCTGCTATGTCTCAAACTGTTGGTGACAAGAATTCCTGCTCCGAAACTTTGACCTCTTTTGGCTTATTCTTCCTTTTAAATTAAACCAGATTAGCCCATGATATTCTGTTTCAGGGTTTTTTATTTTTTTGTGATCAATATCTATTTTCCTTTTTTCTTTTAGCATATTCACTCCCTCCACATACAACAATGAAATGTCTCCACTTCTCATCCTTTCATTGTGGACTTGACAAAGGAATCGATGAGCTGTCACATCCAGGATTATTTGTGTCCTTCCACTGCTGGTAGCAGTTGTTCTCCAGACTATTGCAAATCACTTCAGATGATTTGTAGATATTATCCTGACTTTACACGCAGCCCTAATGGCACATCTGACTTGTGTTTTGCAGAACACTCAGTCACAGAATCTTGTACAATTGAGACAAATAATATATTTAAATGAGATTTAAAAAAAAAAAAACCAGTTAGATAAAACAGTTAAGTCAATTGAAGCTCTGCCAACATCTAACACTATAATTCTAAAGGTAACAACATAGTACATATTTACAGTCTCATGGCATCTCTTGGTATGTAAAGCAAGAAGCAATTAAGCAATAAAAACTTATGAAAGGACACATTACTAATTTTCCACTCAATTCTATCCAAGTAATTAACGATTTTTCCCTACTATTCTCTTTCTCTTAACACCAAATATGAAGTAATATTTGTCCTTTAATTTCTATATTCACTTAAATATAAATTTGAATTTCTTTTCAATTGAAAATCATTTTGGTTTTTGGCTTGCCATTTAAAATAGAAACATTATAAGGGCACTCGTTCATGTTTTCTCTAAAAGACCACACATATTAATTTAATAAATAATTTTTAATGCTTTCAGCTGCATAATAGTTACAAGAAAGTCAAGTTGATTACTTTAAAATTCTAAGGAAAATTTCTTTTAAAATTCAGAATTGGATACACTGCCAAGAACAGTTTTGTTTATTTTCAGCACAAGAACAATCTTCTTCAATTTCCCAGATCATATTATTGTATTCCCAGAACATATTATTGTTTGCCAGAACTTCCACGATAAAAAAACAGCTGGGAGAGAGGGACACTGCGGTGTTTCAACACGAGTGTTCTTGTACCACTAGAAATAATCTCAGTGTGTGTAGTACATCATAATGACAGTGTGGCATCTTTCTACATCTTAGAACGTGTGCTTCAGTGCTGTTATTTTTGGCAAAAGAAAGTTGATGGTGGAACAGGAATTCAAGCCTACTTTGCAGAGAACCACCTAAAGAAATACAGGGTCTCACTTCTAATATTTCTGTCCCAGAGAGGTGAATGTTTGCTGGAGAGGGTCTTCATACTCACATTGTCTATCCTGAGCTGATCACACCTGGAATAAATTCATCTGCCTGAAAGGTTCTGTTAATTTTAGGGCAGTGTGAATTTCTATTTTTAAAAGGAAGTTTTTTATTTGCCTTTTTGTCTGGTTTTGCTCCAGAAATGAACAAACGAATATAATAAAAATCTCCAACATTAAAACCGTTAATATAATTAAATTAGAGCTCTGTTACAGAATCATAGAATGTTAAAGTTTGGAATGAACCTTCAAGATCATTGAGTTCCAACCCCTCTGCCATGGGCAGGGACCTCTTTTACTAGACCAGGCTGCTCAAAGCCCCATCCAACCTGGCCTTGAACACTTCCAGAGATGGGACATCCACAGCCTCCCTGGGCAACCTGTTGCAACCTGTTCTAGCATCTCACCCCCCTCACAGCAAGGAAAATAATTTCTCCCTAATATTTAACCTAAATTTCCCCTTTGTTAGTTTTTGCCCATTGCTCTTTGATCTATCACTGCAGTTCCTGATGAAGAATTTCTCCCTGGCTTTGCCATAGCCCCCCTGCTGTTAATAAGCTAAGCACATTTTCGATGCTATGTTTGATGTATTTTACAGCCCTCTTCGTAATCTTATTAATTTTTGCCAGCAGAACATTGCAAATATAACTGAAATGTAAACAGGGACCCACTAATTTTGAAAGTTTTACTTGCCACACAGAGTTTTAAAAACCTGATATTGCCTTTAGCAATGTTGAAACTTTTACTTTAGCAGTTTTGGAAGTTTTACTTGCCACATACAGTTTTTAAAAGCTGATACTATTACAAGAGTAAACACCAGATTCAATGTAAGAGAAGACTTAAACAATAGCCTCATTTTTGGATGGGGCTTCAGAATGTAAGGAAACCCAACATGTGTTCTTCCAGAACATGGGTTTGCCCAGGAACAGCATTGAGAAGTTGGACAAACTTTTTACCTTAGCATTACATGTGGATCCCGTACCATGCAAATCAGTGCCACGTAATGTATTTCTCCACCAGGCAAACATGGCCTGGGGTTACAGCTTGGCAAAGTATCTACACATTTCTGTTTAGACAGAAAGAAAAAGCCAAAAGTATTAGCTCCACTATATACTTCCACATAAGCCTCATAGATGTCAAAAGCATCACAACCTTGGCAATGGAAACGGTGCATGGCTATCTCAGACTGTCACGAACATCTAGTAAAAGCAATCAGCCTGATCCCAAGCCTGACATTTTCACTTCCTTCTCATATTCCCTTGACTTAACAATTGAAGCTAGAGCACAGGATGGGTAGGAGAGAGTGCACTTCTCAAGGAGGTGTTGAGTGAGGAAAAACAGACTGACAGAATCAATAATAATTTTTTCTAATAGGAATTACCATAAAGGTGAAGGTATCAAAGGTTCATCACATACAGTCATATCCAGTGCCAATTATCCCTAATCTGAATGCAGGTGGAGTCCATTTTGGGTTTGCATCTTCCCAGAGCACAAAGTTCTAAGCCCTTCACCCACTCTATCCAAGCTACCTTTGTGTTTGACTGTCCTTCAGCCTGACATGAGGGAGGAGCTGCACTCAGAGAGACCAAGCAGGTCAGGAGGGCTTTGAAGACAGAAGGAAGCTCTTAGCATGCAGGTACCACATCTATACTTCCTTGGTCAGCTGGGACAAAATGCCTTCACAACCTTACAGGTTCTGTAAAAACCCCATAATGGTACATGCCAAACCCCAAAAGGGGCTGCAGATATGGACTGCACCTTCTGAGTTAGCCATGTGGCCAAGGACACTGCAGGGAAGGAATGAGGAAGGTTAAGTACTTACTTTCATGGCATCTTAGGAAGATCTAAGTTCTTAGAAAAAGTGTTAAAGCTATTTAGTGGATGAAATTACCTCCTGGAATATTTGAAGTCTTGCTTAACAGACACTTTACGGCAAACCTTTATGATTTCCAAACCTTTATGGTTTCTATGTGATGCAGAGAGTCAAGCAATGAGACCTGTCCTCTCTGCTCCTCTTTTCTTTTTTTAAACACTTTCATTGATTTACTGTAGAAATGTGTAGGCCTAGAAATTAAAAAAAGCTAAAAGGAAAAATTTATGCTTACTACTGACAGAAATTTAAAAGTTAAAATGATACACACTTCCCCAGATAAACTGAAGCATCATAAAACACTTTTTCCCAGTTAAAACAGATTTCCAGAGTGCAAAAATATGATTTCTGGTTGGGTTTCAAGTTAATCCTATCTAGCTGCAGAGCTCAATGTACAGGCTATGACAGTTCTGCATGTTTAGGACAGCATAATTAAAAGTGTAATAAATCTAAAAGATAATATTATTTCAAGCCAGTTATATTCTACAGAAATTCTGTAGTGGTGTCAATGAATCAGTTCTTTAACCCTACCTGAACTGTCTGCTCTGTTTTCCATTGCTGCCATCATTTTCTCTGTGCCCTTGCTTAAGGGCAAGACAATAACCCTCCTCAAGAACTTGAGAAGCTGCAGGGGTGGGAAAGGGGCTATGGACCACTCAAGGTTCTAGATGGCCATGTAGGAACAAGTCAAACAAGCAAGGAAGATGTCAGAGACAAAGCTCCAGCAGGATGCACAGAGGCACCCAGCTGCCCTCTGGGCTTCATGGGTTTTCTTGCTCACCACTATGGCTGACTGGAAGGGCTGGATGTGCATCTTCAAACACTAGTTCCACCCCAAACTGTTACAGGTGCCATTTTGCAACATGGGCATGGGCAATAAACGTTTTGAAAATATGCCAAAGTTTAGGAGCGTTCCTGAAATAAGGGCATGGGGCAAATAGCTCATGAGTAAGTAGAGCATTTGTCCCAAATGGCAACCAACTAGCCACAAACAGCATGAAGATCTATGGCCTCTTGACTGTAATTTTAGTACATTCTAATGTACCAAATTCTGTGATTCTAATGTTGATGGAACTTTAATTGGTTTACTTGGCTTTGCCAGTCTATAAAATAAATATCTTTTGAATCTATATTACTTGTCTCCATTTTAGAAACCTTCATGACATTGTGCAGGACTTCACATGTGCATGGATCAGTCAGACACTGCTTTTTTCCTAGCTTTGCCCAGTTCTCTGTCTCTCTCATCCTCTTTTAAATGTAATTTGAAGCATATTTGAAGGAACTAATAAGCAATGTAACCAGAGCTCACCTGTCAGTGTGCAAAGAAATGACTGGAAAAATAAACCCTGTCTCTGTGCTTTCAGATGATATAGTATGGTATTAATTCTGTCATTTTACCAGCTATTATTAAACTCTGTCCCCAGAAAGACCTAATAAAGTCTAACTCTGCTACTGCTGCCTTTCATTTTGTTCAATGATAGAAATGTGGCTTCCCCTCAATTGGTTGTTAAATCTTACATAGATTTTGCTGGTCCCATTAATTCGGCACTAAACTGAATTCTCTCCCCTTCCTGTTGATCAGATGATTTCTGTTCAGTGTTCTGCAGTGATGAGAGAAGAGAAATAGCTGCAGGATATCTGAGGCAGTGAGCTAATTCCCAGCTCATTCAGGAAAGGGAAACAGATAAAGTTTGCGCTGTCTTTGAAATACTGGTCCCAAATTAACCCTGTAAAATATTCAGATTGTCTCAACAAAGGTTGTTATAGGTAAGCCACTGAAATAATTTTTACTGTGTTGTAATGTCTTCAGTGTTATAAAGAGTCTACAAAAATATTCCAGTAAACACACAGACTCAATAAAGTGATAATTACCTATTAAATTTTTAACACTGTTTAGTACCTCAGAAATATTATCTAGACAATCCATTTATCCAAGTAAGTTTAGAAGGATGGAATAAATCAGTTTGGATAGCGCACTGATTTCTGAACATGGACGCTTCAGATAGTGAGAAAACATCTGGGTTGGATAGTTTTTAAAAATATATGTCTTCTGTATTGCCCTAGTTCATAGTAGTTGCTGATAACAAGAGAGCTGTCCCTGTCTTGTCCACAAAGAGAACAAACAAAAAAAAATACTATCCAACAAATAATAAAAATTGGTCCATACATGGTTCTCTGAAGCATCAGGCACCTGCTGTTCCACAGAGATGGCATTTTGTTCATTACCTGAATGAAGAAGCAGATGAGAATGATGGTTGGTAGGGATGCTGAACTCATTGTATATGTCTGTATATCTCCATGTGTTAAACTCTCAATTCTATCAATCTATCTATCTATCTATGTATCTATCTATCTATCTATGTATCTATCTATCTATCTATCTTTGACTCATCCTTTACCTGTGAGTATTTCTGTGCGGTTGTCTCTGGAAACCACAGATCTTGAGGCTTTGCTTTATATTTGATGAGTCATATTCCCACTTCACTTTACCAGATGAGCTGACCTTGTCTACAAAACACGACACCAAAAGAGCCCTAAGCTTCATTTTTCATGCCTTGATGGAACAGAAATCATCACAATACCCTCTTTGAACAGGACACATCCTGGTAGACAATTTAGTCAGGTATTTGCAAGGTCTAATCCAGAGAGATGGAGTGGAACAGAACACCAATTTGAGCTCTTACTGCTGCTTTTATTTCATTTCAAGGACCTGCTTAATAATGATACATAAATTGCAACTGGTCTTCAAAATGGAGAAATGTTGACTTAGCAACAGAAAAATTTCAGGATATTAAATAGATAGAACTAACAGAATTTGTGGCGTTGATCTGCCACTTCATGCTTGTAAAAAAGTGCAAGCCAAGGGCAGCTTTCACCTCAGCAAAGTGCAGCTGTCTAGAGATTAAGCATTTAATCTAAGTCTGGGCGACATCTTAAAGAGATAGTTTACAATAACTTGCTCTCACCAGTGGTGCCAAAAGGCCCTGTGTATAGAATCTGCATGTTTTCTGCAGTCCTTTTAAAGTGATACCATTTTCCTCTCAATAAACCTCAGATAGATAAAATCACAGAATATCTCAAGTTGGAAGGGACCCATAAAGATCATCAAGCCCAACTCCCTGTTCCCAGTAGGACTATCTGAAACTAAATTATATGACTAAGAGCATCATCCAAATGCTCCTTGAACTTTGACAGGCTTGGTACCACAACCACTTCCTGGGGCAGTCTGTTCCAGTGACTGGCTACCCTCTCAGTGAGAACAATTTTATGCATATAACCAGTATTATCCCATCCCACGTGGAGAATCCAGCACTTGGTCTTGTTAAGTTTCTTACAGTGGTAATTGCCCAGCTCTGTAGTCTATCTAGAGCTCTTTACCCTCAAGGGAGTCCACAGCTCCTCCTAGTTTAGTAGCAACGTTATTCAATGTGCATTCTATTCCTGCATCCAGATAATTTATAAAAACAATATAAATTATAAGAACATTATCCAATTTGCCAGTGACCAATTGGGCATCAAGAAACAAAACATTATAGATCAGTAGCACAAGCCAGAAATATATGTGCATTTTTGACGTGAATATAAACACATGTTTATTAGAACTGCATAGGAAAATTTTTATTCCCTTTGAAAAACAATTTAGGTCCTAAGTTGGGATCTGGAATAGCAGCCACCAGGAATTAGCTTTAGGTAATAAAGAGGTACCACCACAACTCCTGGTTTGCTGCTCAATTCTTTTTATAGCATTACTCCAAACTGTATTACTTCATTAGACCATGAATTACAAATGTCACAATGCAAGAAGCCCAAAAACTAAGGAAGAACATCTGTTCTCCAGCATGTAACTACAGCTCCTGGAGCTGCAGTCTGGAAGAAACTCTAATATTGGATTGCAGAGGGCTTTCTTCCTCTGAACACTGCCCAGCACAGAGCATTGAAGTATAAATTTGTGCTGACATTAAGGAACATTTGTGGAAACAAGCCTACATAAGGTCCTTGCATGCCTCTGGAGCTAGTGCTGCAAACACTCTGCAGCAGGATTGCATCCCAAGAGACCGTGTTACTGCAGTTGGGACTGTTTAGGAGAGGGAGGCAGATAGCGAAAGGACACAAATAATGGCCTTTCAATTTTTTTGCATGATTTGAGATTTGAGTCTCTCAAAAGAGACTATTTTTTATGGGTTGAAAATTTCCTTCCTTCCTCAGCTCCACTATCAAACAAGCAATGTCAGGAAACACTAAAAGCTTTGTCAAAAGTTTTGATTTTTAAGTGTCTTCACACCATAATAATTTTTCTGTCACAGAATCAATCTGATATACCTGTGCCCTCCTGGCTATTTTAAAGCTTACTCTATAATAGAAAAGGACAGTATGCATTTTCCTTAATTTTTCCATTCTTAATGTCTTAAAGCTAAAATATTTAGATTGGATATTAAGAAGAAATTCTATATTGTGAAGGTGGTGAGGCACTGGAACAGGCTGCACAGAGTTGTTGGCGTCCTGTCCCTGAAAGGGTTCAAGACTGGATTGGATGGAGCTCTGAGCAATGTGGTCTAGTGGGAGGTGACCCAGCCCATGGCAGGGCTATTGAAACTAGACTGTCTTTAAGGCCTCCTCCAATCCGAATCATTCTGTGATTCTCTGATTAAAAAGCAGTACGATTTTGCAAATCTAAATTCTGCTTTTAGGATTCCTCTCAAAGTTGTGTGTCCTACTCAAAAGGAATATGCTCTGTATATAGAAGAAGAAAAGTTGGGTTTTGGCACCTCAATTCACTGCTGATGGGGTTTTTTTATGGTTAAGAAAACTCCCAAACCCAGACTTTCAGAATCCTATATAAAGATGTTTACAAGCCACCACACTCGGGGAGCAGTGCACTGATTTCTCTTCCTAAGGAGGTACCAGCCAGAGTCACGTGGAAGAGTCTGTGTGGGCTTTAATTATTGCTTTTCAGAAATCATGTCCTAGACCGTGAACCTGTATCCTCCTGGAGATGCAGGAACAGCAATGGGAAGAACATGATCTGCACAAAGCTGGCTATTTGTTCCCATCTTTCCACTTGGAACCAATGTACTACCCATGACAAGACATATTAAAGGAGCGTTTTAAGCAGAGTAAGTTTGGTAAATAAAATCTATTTTTCAAACATGTGTTCCACAGTTGTTAGTAGTATTTTCATCTATTATGGTTAAGAAATGCAGTCTTCCACTCTTTCATATCAAGACAAATTGGCTAAGTTTATGCTACACCACTTTGAAAGGGCAAAATCTGTTTTGTGAATCCTAAGAAATATTTGTAATTTTGCTTTCTCCTCAAAAAAATCTTTCCCAAAAAATTCTCTTTTTTTCAATTTAAATTGTTTCCATGTCACTATTTTGACTGCAGATGCTCTGAATGATAAAAGGCATGCAAAAAAATCCATGTATGTATTATACATTCATTCAGGGGAATGGGGGAATTGTTCTTTCATCGTGTGAATGCTATACTGAATTATTCAATTAATTCAAACATTTATTGGAAATTCATTCCCCAATCCCTCTTTTGTAACAGTAATAATGTCAAGAGTGAAACCATCAATTGGTTGGATGCTTTCCTCTAGCATTTTGAAGTAACGTGTGTTTCCCACTGACTTACCCTCCTGTGTGCCCTGGAGCTTGGTTTTCAAAGTTTCTCAAGTCTGGAAATGTGGATCAACATCAGTGGGAGTAACCAGGGCTGGATAGTTCTGAAGTCAGATCTAACACGAGGAATTTCTCATCTGAGCTTGAAACAGCAAAACGCAGCGTTGCTCTGCAACTCTCACCCACCAATCGCCAAACAACTCCTGCCTGCTGATGAGCATCAGCTGCAAGTAAGTGCTACCTCCACTGCACCCTCAAAAAGACACATCATAAAAATGTCTTTAATTCCACATGGCTTACCAAAAGTAGATTTTAACAGACAGCATTAGTGTTCTGATCCTCTAAACATTCGCTTCAATAAACAGACTACCAAAAAACTCTTTTATTGGCTCTGGATCCATTAGGAAATAAATAATATTTCAAAATTCCCATAAATTCTTAAATGAGGCCTTTGTTTTCTAACATTGTGCTTGACTTCATATCCTGCTCTTGCATGCATACAATTTTTTAATGAAACTCTCTCTGCAAGAATTGTAGTTAGATTCCAAAAGCTCTGACAGAGACAGGGACTGATTTTACTCTTTGATTAAACACAGATAGGAGATAAATAATCCAGAGATCAAAATGTGCTGTGTTAAACAACATTCTCTGTAATTAATTCATGGTACAAGATGATCAACCTCAAAAATATTCTACAACATTTTATTTCTCCCCTACTACCTTGACAGAACAAAAATTGAGTGGGAAAACAACACTGTCAGATCCCAGTGCATAGCAAGTACTGTCAAACTCTGTCTTTCCTAGCGTACACTGCACTCCTATCTGCAACCAACATCTAGAAATTCATGGCTTGGTTGTCTCTGGGAAAATAAAAGGGAGTTCAAATGATAGAGACAAGAAGCGAGGGTGCTGTAGTAGAACAATATATCGTCTGCAGATTCTCTTATACTTGCCAGAACATTCACTCTGTAATTATATAGTAGCTGCTAATCGTTAACTTTCTTATTCAGAAAGGTTATTATCAAATCAAGCAGTACATCAAACTAGTGATAGAGAGGAGACAAAACAAGCTAGTCAAACCACACTTTACAAGTAACCAATAATCAAAGCAAGCAGTTCATGGACAACCTGCTCAGTTACAAAATGCGCCACAACTAAAATTTTCTTAATGTCTGTGAGAAAAGCTACATTCATAGACAAATGTGCACTGATATAAAGTCTCAAATAGCTGTTCAGCATCACCTGTTTGATCTCCTAGGTTAAAGCAACTCGGGAGCAGTTCATTGGAACATTTCCCCAGGGCCACCTCCAGGCAGTGCAACAGCCATGCCGCCCGGCATATGAACAGGACTGGCTGCAGTTCTATGACTCCAGATGAGGTCCTCTGCTAGACAGGCTGGCAGTCAGCAAACTCCTTAAAAGCACGGCATGAGAGCCCACATTCCCCCTAGCTGGTGTGCTGAGGTCCCTTAAAACCATGCTGACCCAAATCCTTTGCAGTTCCATGCCTTGCAGCCTTGCTGTCTAAACTTCAGAGACTTATTCAGGACCCAGCCTGCACAAAAGTATTGAACAGCTCTAGTCTCTCTTATGAATCAAATTTCACCCCCATTTTCTCATCCCTGTCCCACTGTTGAGTTTTGTCTTTAATATATATATATATATGCCCCATTATTCTTAATCCTTGGAGCCCACTAAGTAATTTGTAGTTGAAGTTTACACTCTTCCTTCAGATATGTGGAGAGAATGTTTCTTTTCCTTTAGCTGACACATACATAATGTGTCTTTTATTTTCTTCAAGGAGGGCAATCCATTCCAGTTCTTAACACTTTTGGGTGCTCTCTGAACTGTCCATATCCCTCAAGCACTTAGACATTCAAGAGTAGATAGTGTAATCTTGCTGGATTAAATGGCAAATCATCACACCTACAGTTTAGACATCCATCATTTACTGCAGTTAAACTTCTCATTCGTTAGGGTTATAATCACTGGAACAACCCATCAAGAAATTACTTGCTGCTACTGAAAATCCCATCACAATGCTAGTAAGGCAGTCCAGCAAACAAATATCTGGATTTTCTTCTATCTATAATGCAAACACAAAGCTACAGCTACTCAGCAATTGTGGGCAAAACTTTCTAAATACCTGCACATGTAAGAAACAGAAATAAAAGGAGTACAGTATGGATGCTGGTAAGAATGAGGAAAGGAGTGTTTCCCTCTCTCAGCTGCAGGTAATGATGCAGTGAAGAACTGCAAAACCCAGGTGAGATTTGCAGCTGGGTGTCATAGGGGCCTAACTTTGCTCAGAGAGGGGGCCTAGATGCAGGAATGGTAACTCTCTGAAGACCCTGAGTGTCTCCAGCACACCCACAAGCTGACTCCAAATCACTCTGTTGTCTCCCTCCAGTCCTCTCAGGTGCTTGACAGATCTGTTACATAAACTTTTAGAGTAAGTATGTGGTGTTCTCGGATAAGACCAGCACTCTGTGTATACATATGTAGAAAATTATAGTCCCTGACCCAGAAACTTTACCATTTGCTCAGATAAAACAAGATATAACTGATGGGCAAGAGACTGGGTATGTCAGGAAGGATAGAGACATGACATAAATCACCTGGTAACAACTACCTCCTGTTCAGAAACGCCAGCCCACCCAGCACTGTTCAGTGGAGTTTTTTGACTAGTTTGAAACCTGGTCCTTGCTGTCTGCACTCTGTGATGTGAATTGGAGGGAATCTGGGCAATCAAACCTGTCAGCGAAGTGACCTGTCAGTTCTTCAGCTGGCAAGTGAGTGATCAATCAGCTCAAGGGAAAGCCCCATCCTTCAACAATAAGTGAGATTTCTGTACATCCAGAGATAACCCAGGCCTCTAGCTCCTCTCCTGTTTTCTCACTTCTCCCTTCCCTTGGGTTGTTGTTATTTGTACATCAGCTTTTATGTGTTTGACTCTTTTATAAATGTTTGTTGTTGGTTTCGTTTTACATAAACTTTGTTCAAAATATTTTCTTTCCTGCTTGTTTTTTTCCCATTCTACAGTTTCTCATTCTGGCCTGATTTTCTGCTCTATCCCAACATCACTTTCTTTTGCTGGGAAACTTTAGCTTTTCTTCCACACCAATGCAGCTAGGCCTGTAAGGAAGGACAGAGTTCCTCAACTTCAGGGTTGAGAAAGAACTGAGGAATGTTCTTTTGGGGCACTTTCTGTCAAGCAGCTGGGTGTACAGGAATTAGGTTTACTTGGTTGATATTATGCCTCTTCTCCCATGCTTGATCAATCGTCCTGAGGGGCCAAGGCAACTGATAATTGGCATTTGCCAACCCTGCTGCTATTGCTTGGAGATGCCATTCCTATGCATGCACACACATATACACATTTGAGATGGAAAACCAAAGGACTAAGACGATAAACAATTCATTTGTGGTCCTAGAAATAGCCCAGGAGCTGAATGCAGGCTTGTGTGTTGTAGTGTTTCTTATCCCAGAGATGGATAAGGAACATGCTGGGTTTTACTGCCATCCTGTGGAGATTCCTCTCTCTTTTCTTTCTCAGCAGCTGAACTCCAGTTCAGCCAGCAGCATTTTAAGACAGGCAAGGGACATGTGTACTGCCCTCACTCCCTGACATTTCCTCTACTATTAAAATAGATTGGTGTGCAGCTCAGACTACGTGCAGCCAGAAGGAAGGTGGGCTGAGGTACCCAAACAGCTTCTTCGGAGATGGAGATTGTCCCTGAGCCCACCATTCCAGAAATGGAATGGAGTGGAATGGAATGGAGTGGAACAGCATAGAATGGCATGGAATCAAATGGAATTGAATAAAATGGAAAGAATTGGAATGGAAAGAAATTCCATAGAATGGAATGAAATTTCATAGAATGGAATGGATTGGAACATCAGAGTGGCAAGGAAAGGAAAGGAATAAATGTTCATAGAATGGCATGGAATTCAATGGAATTCAATGGAATAAAATTTCATAAAATGGAGTGGAATGGAATTAGATGGAATGTAATGAAGAGACATGGAGAGCCATGGAATGGCATGGAACGGAACAGATTGGAAAGGACATGGAATGGAACAGTATGCAATGGAATTTTAGGAAATTAAATGGCATGGAAAGGATGGATTTGAATGGAACATCTTAAAATGGCATGGCATGGAGTTTCGTAGAATGGAGTGGCATGGAATGGAACGGAACAGAATAGAACAGAAGGGAATAGACTAGACTAGAATAGACTGTGCTTGCTTGTGATGAAACTAAATCAAATGGAGTTAAATTGAATGGAAAGGAACGGAAGGAATAGAGTTTCATATAATGGAATGAAATGGCATGGCATAGCATGGCATGGCACAGCATGGACTGTAATGGAATATAAAGTAGTTAAATGGAATGAAGTGACATGGAATGAGGTGTAGGCAAATGAAATCAAATTAAATTGAATAGAATTGAATAAATCCTTATAGAATGGCATGGCATGGCGTGGCATGGCATGGAATAAAATCCATAGAATGGAACACGTTTTACTCTCACTGCAAAATGATGGGGTTTGATGCCAGTCTTTTGTACCAAGATACACAGCAGAAATTACAGCCATGTTGCTAAATTAAGAAAATCAAATTGCTTAAATAGTGTGAGCAACATCATGAACTCGAAATGTAAGAGGAGTTCAAGGCCTGCAGTTTCGGCTTATTCATGTTTAGCAGTGAGGGGTTAGTCCTGCAATCAAATCATCTCATTGCAGAGGGCAAGGAAAGCCTTTCTAGACCCAATTCTCCTACACACCTTTGTGGTCCTCTCTGTTCATTTCAGAAGCTTCATTTTTTTATGATGTTAATACAAAATTCCCCTGGGAAAGATGTGCCTATAAAAAGGAAGACAATTCTTAAAAATACCAAAGTTGCCTTTCTTTGTGAAAGAACTGTGAAAGAAAAAACTGGGACCTATCAGATCCTGAAAACCTCTTTTCTGGGACTGATTCTACCAGATGTTTTCTCAAAATGCTTATCAATGTCTCTTGTTTATTGCACAAAGGTGTTAATAAATTTGCAATTAATTTATGCAAGAGCAGCCAATTACTTCATGCATGAAAGCTCAATCACCTCACCTTTCCCACCCTTTTCCTCTTACATTTCCCACCCTTTATCCCCTGATAAATAACACAGAGAATAGAAATTTTCAGTTCCCCTGAAGCTGCTGAACAGAACTTAAAGACTAACTAGCAAAAAGGGAGAAAAGGATGTAAAGGTACGTACACAGGATGATAAATGTAGCTGGAACCAGTGGAGAAGCAGATAAAGAGGACTACAGTGGGGTTTTTGGCAAGTTATGTAACAAGAAGCAACAGTACACACCCAAAGAGAAAGTTCAAGGAGGTCCAGATAATAGGCTGGCAAGGAGGCCAACACCACCTATTCACTTTTGGGTATAAACAGCACCACCAACACTGGGACTGTTCTCTTTCCTTGCCAGGTATGTGTAGGATCACATTCTCTCACGCTCACTGTGCCAAGATCCAAAACTGAACTCCTCCACGAACTGCTCCTGCTCTAAAGGTGCCAGGACAGAAACAAAGCTGATGTGTTTTACCTTCTCACTGTCCCCATTCAGCTCCACCAGATGACGCTGTGTACTTGCAAAAGAATGAAATGTGCCATTTGCTCTCTAAACAATCCTAAGTGCACATCCAAAGCTGGAAAAGTCTAGACATTACTAACAAATAAAATCGGCCAGGACAGAGAGCTTTTGCTGACTTTCACCTTCTCTTTATAACCCTTAATTTGAACCACACTCCTGTGCCTGGTGAGAAAGCTGTTGAAGGCTCCCTCGTAACTCACACCCCTTGAACTGCATCACAAAATGTGGTGCTATGCACTTTCCTGATTATGTCTATGTACCAGAACGTATTTGACTCTTGCAGACCCAAGATCCAACAATGAATGCTCCATTAGACCCAAACTGGGATATCACCTGCAAAACTGAATATGTTGGAGGATTGCTTCCACACAAAATGTGCCAGGATAGAAAGCTGTTCCAGGCCTTTTTCTCCCCTGGGCGCTCTATCATTTTCACCACCAAGACTGGGGATAGGAGTTTGCCTTGACAATAAGAAAGGACTGCCATAATTTTCAGAAGCCTACTTCCAAAATTCAGATAAATTAACTGTCATGCTCTTTCATGAGACCATTTTTGAGGTGGTATCCAAGTTTTGGAGGTGGGCTGCTGGCAGTGGTGGCAGTACCTTTACTTGGGAAGGAGAAAACCCAGCCCCTGGGTGGTACAGATATGTGCTGCCCAGGGGAGGTAACAGCCAGCACCAGCTTTCTTACCTGTCACATTTAGTATAGGAGCAATCCCTAATGTATTCAGCTCTGGAGATCACATTCCAATTTGGGATGTGAGCTCCTGAAAGCAGGTGAGAGTGCCTTTCCTTGGGAAGAAAAGCATCTAACCCCAGTGCCCGTAGTGCAGATGATGTCCTGCCTGGGGGAGACAAAGGCCACCAAAGGTCTGGCTTGGCACCTGTTTTGTGGGAGAAATCCCCAGACGTATTCAAATTTGGAGGTGGCATCTAAATTTCTGAAGCAGGCTCCTGAAACTTATGGCAGTGCATTTATCACATTAAATAGTGACCTAGAGTGGGAACACCTGATCCAATGCTTACATGTCACACGTGGCCACACCGGATGAGCTGACTTATATCAAGCAGGTATTGCCTGAGGATGCCTTAGATCAGTTTAATTACTTGAACAAGTAGTCATTGTCTCTTCAAAACATCCGCTTCACGTATTTGGGATAAGAAAACATTGTGGCACATGCTTCTGCCCTGGTTGCTTTGCCTAATAACTGAATCAGGAAGCTGTCTTTGATACTCTCCTGGATTGCTTTCAGGCAGCTGTGCAGAGATCCAGGTGATTCTGATCCCACATCAGGATGAGAGCTGCAAGCACAATGCTTCCTGTAGGTGAAGCAAGAAGATCTCTGTAGAAAGGTGACTGGGGGTAAACTGGCTTTAATTATGATGAAACTTGTCTGTTTCCAGGAAGTTTAAAGAAAAGAAATGGGATGTAGCTGAGCTTTCCTATGATCACCAAGGAGAAACGGTTTTATTTCAAAAAAATTGAATATATTATTAGATAAAATCTTCCCTCCGCTTGCTTCCTCCTGCTGAACTTAGTAGTTAACATCAATCCTAACACATCTTGGGTTATGTGATTGTCTGCTTTCATGTTTGGGTGAAAAATGAAATTTTTTTGGAGAGACAGAGGTCATTTTCTTAAAATGCCAGTTACTCTGCTGAAAGATGGCTTAAATGTTTTGATGAGAGGCATTCATTTGAATATTGTAAAGAGATGGATGAAAGTGTAGATATGCTTGCATTTTGTTCTAAATGGCTAAGCCTGTAAGTATCCAGGTCTTAGCTGCAGGCTTTTAGTACGTTTTGCATGAAAAATGTTGTTTGACACTCAAACTGCATTGGCTTCTGTGTGGTTCCTCTAATGTTTCCAATTATAGGCAGCTTCCTGGATGCACTTCGGAGATAAAAAGCATTTTACCAGAGATACAAGTGGTTGATGCCTGATGGTTTTGGTTTAGGCTATGATTTCTTTTAGCATCTAAATTTCTCTTGAGGCAAGACAGTGATAATGAAAACCATGATCCTCTGTAAAAATGTCTACTGAAAGTGAGGAGCAGTTATATGAAGAATGGTTATAGGATTCCCTTTTTGACACAGTCTCTTTTCTTCTATTTCAAAAGGCATGTTTTGTATTTTTGTATTTGTATTTTGTATCAGTTTTGTAACGGTAAATTAAGATGTTGAAGTTTATAGCTGTAACTGTTACAAAGTCACAAGATTACAATAGGTGCAAGTAAACTGAGTTTTCCAAACTTGTGACTGTGGGGTAATTTTTAGGAAGGGTAGAGGAGTAAGCCTATCCAGCTGAGCTTCTGTAATATAAATGTGAATTATCTATCTACAAGCAAACTACCAGAGCGTAATTGAGAGAAATGATGTTCCAACTCAATATTTAGGATCCATACTTTGCATGTCAGACTACACAATTCAGATGCTGTTGCTCTTATTTTTTTAACAAATCTCATAAAAATCTGACATAAAGTGCCCCTGCAACATTTTGAAGGGTAGAAATATATCTAATTATGTGCATACGGAACTTTAGCTTCTTCCCTTCAGGCAAGTGAAGGGGAAAGCAGAGACCTAAAGCAATTCTTTCAGGCCACAGATACTGTTAGATGGAAATTTTAGCCCCAAGGAAGATGGATAATAATACCTGTCAAGAGAGAGTAGTGTAGAATTTTTGCAATAAGTAAAAATTGATGATCTAGAGTTGCATTCAGTGATGGCAGTCACTGAAAAGTTTTTCATCAAATGGGACAGGCAATTGATGGGTATCCAAGTGTTAGAAATCACCAGGCTGGGGTTTTTGTTTGGGTTTTTTTGTTTGGTTGGTTTTTGTGGTTTGTTGGGTTTTTTTAAATTTTGTTTTGGTTTTTGTTGGGTTTTTTTTGTTGTGGTTGGTTGGTTTTTTTTGTTTTCTGGTTGGGTTTTTTGCTTTTGTATTAACTTTTGTATTGCTCAGATAGAGGAAGGATGAAATGAGCTTTGTAACTTCAGCTGGGTGTTTAGCTTAGAGCAGAAGAAAAGACTCACAGCATTGAAGATGTAGCATGGCATACCCCCTGCACATGCAAAACTGGAGATGGGGAGACAACAGAGAAAACAGGTAGGGATATTTTGTATAGGAAAACAATTGGATCTATGAACAGAAAGCTTACAAAAATAGAGGGAATGTCCTGTATTTCTTGAACATACGCAATGTTTATAGTGAAATAATAATTTGGTTACCCTGTCTGACATGGAAAAGTACAAATGTTCTTTAGGATGCCTGCTGTCATGAGACACTCAACACTCTTCCAGCACCTCCTGCTTCAAGCATCCTCCTTTCCTAAGAAGTTTTAAGAACACAAGAAGGTAAAGAGGTAAAGGATTAGTTTATCAAAGAGACTTGGGAGAATGATGTGGCTCTTAACTGTCATTATCGCTGTTAATGCTGCAACAAACACAAATCAAATTAGTCCTGTGTGCTAAGCTCTTTCTGATGCTGAGGCTTGTTTTACTTGCTGTGTTCAAAAGAGAAGTTCTGAAGAAATTAAAGCCTAAGAAAATGCCAATGTCTGTCAGATATAAATCCCATTCTTAAGGCTGTTGTCTTGCTGTTTAAGAGTTCTGTGATTTGAGTCATGTTGCAAGCAAGCATACTAGAAAACTAGGTATTTATAGACAATTTGCCAACACGCAAAGTGTTCTTCTCTTCTACCTACTGTGTGATCATGAAGATCAAATGAGACAACTTGTGGAGCTTCCTAATGAGGATATGGGAAGAAGAAAAGTTTGCAGCAAATTGTACTGCAGGAAGAACTAATAGAAAACTCGGTTCAGCAAAGCCTTTCCCAGAGCAGACAGGACAAATGCCAAGACAGGGAGGGAATATGGCTAGAAAGAGACTCTACTTAAAAGGGCATTACAGAAGCAGGTGAAGATAATTGTTGCTGTAAGAAGGGATTTTGATGCGGAGAATATAAGGAAAAATGTTTCAGAAGTGAAACGAGTTCTTCATGCACTGTAGAGTTGGAAAAACTGCAATCTAGTCTGTATAATATGGGGGACATAAGATATCTGGAAATCAATTTGTTTTTACAGTATCATTCTAAGTTTAGAAAGCCATCTAATGGCCAAATCTTTTGCCAGTGGTGGAAGTTCATGTTATTTGTCTCGTTTGCAAGTTTATGATTATCTAGTTCTATGCCTCCTTGGGATTTTTGGTGTTTGAAAACTGCAGGCCAAGACCTGATCTCTGAGAAACCCCTGCTATACAATTAAATGCATTTTGGGATTATTTCCCACTTGTGTTCTGAGAAACCTCTCTTAGATATTGTTTAAGACACTCAGGTTGTAGTTTAAGGCATGTAAACCTAGGTGCCCTTGTGTAGTCATGTAAGCTACAGCCAAGCAGCTTGGCTTGTTTTATAGGCCATGGAGTGGAGATCTACAGCAGACAATCGAGGTTATTCCTAAGAATATAACTGGAGCCAAGGTAGCCTGGAACCTGAATCCCAGTCTTACTGCATCACAGAGCATGTTTTATGTTCTAATTTGGTCAAACACCTTGTAGAACCAAATCACATGCCTTCCCAGGGCAGGAAGAGCTACTGAAGAAAGGAGGGAACAGTAAAAATTTAGAAACTTTGTGAAAGGGGAAAAAAGGTCTGTCAGAAGGGAGAAGGAACAGTCTTCTACATAAGTCTGAACCTAAGGGGAAAGTGCTGAGATGGCTAGAAGAGAAGTCAGGCTTAGGAAAATTGAACCGATGAATACACACAGGAGAAAGGAAACATAACAGCCACAAGAGCTGAAGGTGAAGGTACATTTGGGTGTGGGAATCTAAGCACTGGAATAGCTCTTGATGGCTGTCTTGCAAGCAATCAATTACATTTTGTGTAGATGCAAGGGAAGAGAGGAAACTGCTGATTATGGGTCCAGCCTATTTTAGTTTTTGGAATAGTAACGAGGAAGCCCTGAAAGAAGGGGAATGAACTGCAGCAGGTCATTTGTCATCACACAGTGTGGTTTGAGGTTGGTTTTGTGGTGGCAACGTGGAAGTGAGAGTTGGAAGACTCAATTACAATCACTGCTTTGTATTTACACAATGAATTATCTCTCAACACCATGTGGTTGGTCTCTCCCATGGATAAAAGAAAGCTGATGGGATATTCTTTGCTTATTTTGCAAGGATGATTTAGGCTAAGTTTCTTGGACTGCTGTTTCTAGTTGCAACCTATAATTTTCAAGCAGTGACAGAGAAGATGTAAAGTTGCTCAGAACTCAAAAATTAACTTTTTTAAGCCTAGTCTTGATGGATCCTCACAGCCTCATTGGTTCAACTGGTTTTTTGACTGATGAGAGATGGCTGTTTTAAATTAATTTGGAAACTTTCACACAGTTCTGGCACTGGCTGAACTGAAATTGGCTTTGAAACTGCTAATTCAATTGAGAGATCCAACTAGAGCGCATGGCCTTGGAAACGCAGGATCATTCTCTGAAGGAAGACAGTCTGAAAAGGATGGCATTTTCAGATATGAAATTAGGTCAGTCTAATTGAACAGAGCCCTTTTCTCTTCCCACCCTCATGGCTGTAAAATATATCCATCCATCACTTCATCATCTGCAGGGTTTGCATTGCTTATTTCTTACACAGCAAGTTTGAGGATCCAAGTGAAAGCCTAAACATGTTGTTAGCATTGTATTATAATGCACCACTGTCCTACCCCACTCTGGAAACACAGATTTGAGTCTCCTAGTAATGAACACCTGGTGGTCTGTTGGCATGTCAGGGATCTGTGTAAAAAAGCAAGCACATGCCACCCATCCCCCGTTAAACTTACTGTTTATAGGTTTCTTGACTCTCCAGATTTTGAAGGGAGCAGAGAAGTTTAAAAGAGACAGAAGGAAATCAGTTAGTCAAAAAGAGGAGAGGAGGTTTTGGTTCAGTGCTATAGTCAAGTATCAGGGCATTCAGGAGTCTTGCTTAGTTCTCACTGTTTGCCCTCTTCCGAAAAATATGCGGCTTCATCGTGGCCAGAGGGAGTCCGTAAGGGACTTCTGTGTGTCACACACGTAAGCAGCTGCTATCCAGAAATGAACCTGATTTAGGTGGGTACTCAAAATTCCAAATGTCAGGTCAGAGAAAGAGTATTAGCAGGCAACCTGTTCACAACACTAAACTCAGTAGAAAATTGCTGCCTCTGAGGCATTGCTTGCAGATGGGGAGTTTAACAGCTCTTCAGTATAAAGTGTAGAATGCAAGTATTTTCAGTTGTGCACTATTCTTCTGTAACAATCACTGTCTATGTACCCTTCACAAAAACCACAGGGCTTTCAGTGCTTTGAAATACTGTTTGTATGCTAGACTATCTAGGAGGGAAGGAGAGAAGTGTGGGCCCTCTCAATCTGTAATCCTGCTTGCAAATAAGAGGCTTAAATCTCCCCAAGTCACTGGCTCCATCTGTTGCTTTCTCTCCTCTTCTGACAGTCTCCCAGAAAGCAGCACTGAAATCCTGGTCACAGATTGCTTTTCCTCAGCTGAGAGAGCGGAGGCCTGTCCAGATTATTTACAGACAATAATAGCAAACAGGCCTCAGTGTAAGTTTTAGTTCTTTTAATTTTCCTCGTAATTTTGTTCTAAATTTTACTTTTTGTATGGCTTGCAACAGGTGTTGAGCAGACATTCTCATTGTAGCAATTTCATGTCAAGCATCTGTCGCTTGAGCTGAGAATGTCAGGTTCAAGAAGTGCTTAGGTAATATTTTTCTGAGTGCTTTTACAGTGCGATAAAATTGGATGGCTTTACCTTTCTATTTTTCTTTCCTGTAGACAACAAGAGGTACTCCCTTGATTTGCAGCTTTATGCCACTACAATGGCAGTTTTATAGGTAATGAGTCAGCTGTAGCTTGAAAAAAGTTCTCAGGCTGAAAAGTAACTAGAACAAAACCCAGAAATATTTTTCTAGGAAAGAAATGGAACAGCTGCTTCTAAGAAACTTAATACCCTGAAATGAAGATGGGAAGATTCAGTGTTTTGATTACATCTTGAGTCTATGGATGCCTCAGGCTCTATCATATGCTGAGGTTGCTAAAGGGTTTCTGTGGTCTCTAATCGAGACTGCAGGGAAATTAATGCAGTTCTCCAACTGGGAACAAATTATTTAGGAGGAGGAAATCATAGAATGTGTGGAAACTTTTGGGCTCACAAATGAGAAATCTGCCCTTTTTCTCTGACAGCTCTCTGGGTTCTGAAGGGAGCTAAAGAAGTTCAGATGCATTTTCTTACAGCAGGGGGAGTAAATTGTCAATTCATGCAAAACTCATGAGGTAAATTCTATTGTTATGGAAAAAAATAGTTATGCTTGAGGACATCCATTTATTTTAGTGAATGTTATTTGATTATCCAAAGGGATAAGGGATGGTATATGCTGAAAGGGAAGTATGACATTGTAAGAGGCAGATATTAGCTCAGGTCCTGATTTTGGCCAGTCATTAATTTAGCAGTAACAACAGTCCTTACTTGCTGTCTTTTAGGTGGATGGTCGTTCCTCTGTGCTATGGAGAGCATTTTGTGTATAATATTTTCCTGACTGAAGCAGTTAGGAAACCTGTAAGGAAAAATGCCTCTGCATAAATTCTTTCCTGTTCTGTCTGCTGGTTCACTGTATATATGTCCAAAGTTGGTTGTGTTGATGTTAGACTTGTCTCCTAGCCCATGGTGATAGAGGATAGGTCAGGGAACCAAGTCAACACTTGGCTCTGCAAAGGTTAAAGCAACATCACTATTACTGGCTTTGTAATTCTTATTACTATTTTTTGTTTGGTGTTGTAACAGGCATATATTAACCCTGGTTGACATCAGGCATGTTGTCCAAACATGTGGTGGAGAGCTAATACTCGGTTTAGATAAGATGATAGCATTCAGCAGAGGCTGAGCTTAGCTGCTTTTGAGCCTGGCAAAACTGAAGACTGAAATTTGCCTTACCAAATGTCCAGATTGTCCTAATATTTATGTCTTCTAACTCTGGGAGTTTAATTTTGTTTCTTTATTTTTACTGATTGCAGTTTATAAGTATCATTTGTGTATAGCGCCTGAGTGACAGCTTAGGGCGTCTGTCAGGTCCTGTCATGCTCTGTCCAGTTTAATGATAACCTGCTGTAGTTCAATGGTTACAGGTGCTTCTTTTGAGAAGTGCTGGTGAAACAAACAATGGTTTATAAAAATAAGGGAGATCAAATTGTTCACCATGTTTTGTGATCTGAACACCTTACAATCGTTAAACCCTTTTGCAGCAGTTTAAAAACTGGTATACTAATTAAAAAAAAAAAGCTAGCTGTTTAAGAATCTTGAGATTCATTCTAAAAGCCCAGAGATAATTTCCTCTTCAGTGGTTCAGAGCTTTCCATTTTGTGCCTGCTATTCATGGTAAACTCATTGAAGAGGTTTGAAATCCATTCCTCTTTACACAAATGAGTTTATAGGGTATGTTCTACTTATTAAATTATCTCACCATGAACACATTAGGGAGGCATTTCCTTTCTGAATAAGTGTATCCATTATATAAACCTCTCCTATTACCTGAAATCTAAAAGGTTTTAGATTTTTTATGGAAAACTTATTGAGCCTTTGTCTCAAATGAAATTTTGTCCTCTGCCCCAGGTTGTCCCATGTGTTTATATTTTCCCCCTGTAATTTATATCTGTGATATCTCTCTCTCACACACACACATATCCCATTTCTCCTTCTTCCTCCAAAGTGGCAGACAGCAATGTCACTGACTGGATCAGCAAGGCACCATTGCAGGTAGAAGAACTCACGTACCTGAAAATTTAGTTCAGCACAAGCATGAAGGTCTTTTCCCAGGTTCAGGAAAGATCCATATATTTTAAGTGGTTTATTTGATGATGTAAGTACTTTTGCTATCATTTGATACTTCTTTGATACTCTTTTGAAGGACCATTTATAACAGGTGTCCTCCACCCCATTCTTGTCTAAGGTCCTGCTTTTTTCTTTGCTCATCAGGGCATTGAAAATACGGTAGGGCTTTCTCCTGAAGAGGTTAACTTGACAGTTTTTTAAAAAAGAAAAAGCGTAAAGCTCAGAGATCCTACACACAATAGCAGCCTCCTGAATGGTGTTTGCAAAATCTGGCTATTAATCTGGCTCTTAAAACTTCAGCTTCTCATGTGATTATTGCTTTGGCATAATCTTGTTTGGAAATGCTGCAGGTTCAAAAGTGAAAAGAGAACGGGACAGTAATCCTGCACTTGTAAACATAATCAAAATCCATGCAGTTCTAAAGATTACTGTACACATTTTGTGGAGAAAGTAGTTTGTTAGACGAGTGACCTCAGGTTTGGAAACACTGTTTTAGTTGTCAGGTCTTTTTTAGAATGCACTATAGATCCTCACAGGTATCTCTGGTGTAAATGGATGTGGTACAGGGATGATGACATACGCTGCCAGAAGAGAGTACTGTGTTAGTGAGCCAATGCTTCTCTGAAAAAATACACTAGCAATCATTTATAGTTGGCTTGAGGTAGATGTGTAGTTGTGCACGAGTTGTTGATGTGGGCACTGGCACTCAGGGCGTTGGTTTCCTACTTTTTTCCATTAAGGAAATGGGACTGGTCTTCGGATGTCAGAATGTCATATAAACTAAAGGAAAAATATGAAATGGCACAAGATAGAGGAAAATCTTGGATGACTAATAAAGATTGCCATTTTCTAGGCAAGCCTGTGTTTGCTTTTTGGCTCCAATTCAGAAGGAAGGAATCTGGAAACAGAACTTTGTAATACAATATAATGCTCAAGAGTAAAAGGTCAAAGCTCTGATTTCTGTCTCTTGAGGTTAAAATGCTTTAGAAGGCTTTGGCCACAATTCAGCAAAGCACTTAAATCCTACCTTTTCTTGTTAATCTTGGTAGAACTATTCGTGTGAATTATCCTAAAAGAGAGCTCACTGACCTTCCTGGACCAGAAGCTTTATGATAGGTGAGAAGATGAATTGGTCAATCCTAAAAAAGCTATGTGATGTGATAGTGCTACAGAAATTGATTTCAGCAGCTCTGAAAACCTGGAGAGAGGATATGTGTCACCCTAGGAGTTACTTAACTATCAGCTTGCATTTTGACAACAGATGTATCTTGATTGAGCTTTCCAACCTGCTTCATGGAAATATCCAACTGCTGTTGCTTTCCAGCTCACTTTCCAGGATGCTCTGGGACAGCATCTTCTGACAAAGTTTCCCCTTGGCCAGTGTCTGTCCTCACAGAGAGCAACACATGTCTGAGGGAAGAAATGCTGCCGGCCTGCCTGCCTGCCTGCAGCCCTTTAACTTAAAATCCTCTGCCTCAGATTCCTCCATTTGACACAGTGAAAATGAAGATGAAATTGAGCAAACAGACAAAGTATTCACATGGTAGGGGGAAAAAAACAAACCAGTAATGGTGAAAACTGAAAGTGTAACATTTCTCAAGTATTTTCAATAATTTACGTCTGCACTGGAAAAAACTCCAAAATATACTGTAAATAGAAATCCTACATCAGAGCAGGGGATGTTCCCATATTTTGTTTTGGTCATTTTTCTGGCAAAAGTTTTACATGGATACTCTGACTCTATTTTTCTAAAATTGAGTTGGATCTTAGCTAGGGAGAAGGGAGATTTGGTTTTATTTTTTCAGCATTTATTAGCAACTGGGGATCAGATATGTTAAAATTATCTCCAATTCAGCTCTAGTAATAAAAGCATCAGAATATATATTAACACAACATTAAAAAAAAAAAATATTTAGGAATAATTCCTCCCCTCTCCCCACTTCAGGAGGAATCACATTATCAGATCTTGAGGTTTCTGCTAAGCTCTTTTCACACCTTCTTAATGCCAACAGGGATTTTGTTGCTAGTGTCTTTGAAATTGAGGCTTATTTCATCTGGTTAAAAGGAAATAAGTGACCGGCATTTGCACTTTGAAAGCACATCTTTAAATTATTTTTCATATGTTTCGTTCATTATCTTCTTAAATCTGCACTGTAACTGTGCATGGACAGTGTGAAATAACAGTAAGTCTCTAAACCTTATTTTTTTTGGAAAGTGCTTCAGGAAATGTTTCAGAAAAGTGTTGTATATCTTATGCAGTTAAATAACAGTTATCTCCGTTAAATAACAGTTAAATTATACTTTACAATTGTATTATACTACATCTTGAATAAATGAAAGGGCTCAATTAACCCTGTCAAGGTTTCACTAGTTCTTAATTAAATGTCCAGGCAAGGATAGTTCAAGATTATTTTCTCAAGCTAAGTAGAAAAATGTTCAAAATTTGTTTCCCAGACAATATCTAAGTTATCTGTCTCTTGCAGAATTCGCAAACTGAAGTGACATTAATGGATGAGGCAGATTCCTGGCATTAGTGAAATGAGTATTATAAGCATAAGCAGTTAACTTGAGGTAGGATGAGATTCCTGTGACTTCCAAGGCTTCATAGCTTCCTTGGGGAAAAATTATTTTCCAAGCGCTTGGTGGTGTTTTACTCTGGGTTTCCTTTGTAATGTCACTGGAAAAGAGATATTAAAACAGCATGTGTTGGTGTAATACAGGGCACTTCTAAGGGTTCTGAGGCTTCCTGGGCTCAGGATAAGCTCTGTCCATTTACAATCAACACCAGATCAAAGTAGTATCAATAATTACATAGCAGCCTATATAAAGAGCATCCTGGATCCCTTTGCATTGAAACGTGCAGATTTCACTGATTTTGACACTTCACAGGAGGGAAGATGAGGTAGAAAAGAGAATGTTCACCTCTTGAAGAAAAGGAAAGTTTGTGTCACTAGCAGAAGTCAAGGCCTGAAATGTGGCCGTGTCACACAAATCAAAGGCACTTTGGCTCTGAAGAGGAACTTTTCTGTTCTACATATGGCTTCAGGATTATCTTCATCTTCCTAGACTCACCCAAGGGTGTGGGTGGGAGAGGCAAAAGTCTGCCAGGGGTCATCAGTGTTTTGCCTTCATTTCCAGGCACAATGCAAGGAACATGACATCTGTGAAAATGTGAGTCACTTGGAAAGCTTTTGGCTGTGATGCGTCTGTAAAGATCATAACAGAGAAACATCTGCTCTCCACAGTCTGTTACCAATCTGCAGTGTGCTAATTACAGTGTGATACATTAAATGGACTTCTCAAGCAGTCTGTCCATAGGACAAGCATGTAGATAATTAAAAAATACATTATTAAAAGGGGTGGGGGGTTTAGTATTAATAGAGTATTTGTTGAAAGTTTTTGAAAGTCTCAGGGCTTTCAGACTTGAAAGTGTGTGAGGATCTGTTCTCATAAGTAAAGGATTTTAGAACAGAAGTTTTTATAGGATTCTTGGTTTGAAAAGGGGTAGAGAAGGTACCACTGAAACTATTGTTATCTGAGTTTATATTATAAGCCTTCTTGCTTGTAGGATTTGTTACTCCACATTTGTTGAAGGAAATCAGAAGGGACAGATGGCATAACAGACATCTGGGGTCAGAAGGATTTTAAGCCTTTGAGAGTAAAGACTCTTAAAATGAAGGCCTTAATCTTGTGAACTGCACAGTAAATGTACATTGCAACAGATATGGAAATTATACTTGGTTTTGAATTGGCTGGAGTTCTGTAAAACACTGCTGTCAGAAGCTGGGATTGGGGTTTATTTCATTTTTCAAACCTGGGGAGCCAGTTGTGTGTTGATTGCAGCACACCCTCATTCAGTGGAAGCAAAAGAACAGGTGCACTGATAGGTCTGGACTTGTCACCAGCACAGTAATTTGTCGCTTGTAAACTCATCACCAGAATTCTTGCAGTTTATGCTTGTGTCCTCTTTGGAACCTGTTGAGAGGAAGTAAGGGCAGCTGGCCTGAGAGTTCCATATAGCCCTGTACAGCAGGGTGCATATTTTCAGTTCTGGAGAACTTTTATCAGAGATGACCCAAACTACCACAAAGAAAAAATGTAGATGTGTGTCTCTAGAGCAGGAAGAAGAAAAGGTTGGATTGTCCTTTGTAAGGACTCCATCAGCAGATATGCAAGAAAAGGCACTGATAATTAAAATGTAGCATGAAGAAACAACCTCAGTAGCAATCATGGGCAATACAGGATCATGCATGACATGGTGCATGTGGAATAGGAAAGTGGTGGTTTTTTTCCTGAGTTAGTTATTCCTGCTTTTATGGCTAATAAGCAGGATGTACTCATAAGCTAGGAATTCACAAAAGGGTCATAATAACACCTAAAGTTTTCAGATACATTTTTCCCTATTTGTTTTGCAAATGCCCAGTTATGGTCACTGCTAGACTGCTCTCTTTAAAGACAGTGTTCATTTTCTGGTAAATATCCCATTTGGCTCAAGGCTTGGTGTCCTAAATATGACATTTTATTGGATTTTGCCTTTGTGTGTTGCTAACAAAGAAGGCTGCAAATTTCAGCTGAGTTTTTGTTTCATGGTGATCACCAGGTACAGGAAGAGCCATTGGAGCCTGAAACTGAAGGACTCTGGGGAGGTAGAGATCCTGTAATGAAAGTGTAGCCACCTGACCCACAGCCCCAGGCAGCAGAACTGCTGTTTCCGTAATAGCACTGCACAGAACTGCAAGCTCAAAAAGAAGGAAATCTGAAGGTGTGAAAATAGAAAATGCTATTTGTCCAGGTGGAGCTGTTGCTAAACTATAGTTACAGAACTCAGTCTTGGCGCAGGATAAAACAGCATTATACCTTTTGAAGCTTTTCACTCAGTACTTGAGAGAGGGTGCAGTATGAAAGACCAAACCAAGATAATCTGACGGTGAAAAAAGATTTGATGTCTTTGATATCTTCTTGGACACAGTTTGTGCCCTAGGTGGACTGCATAATGTACGTGCTGCTGTTCTCTTCAGGTTAGAATGGATGCTAATTGCAAATGAGACATCCCATCTGTACAGCTTCCAGTGGGAGCCACAGGTGAATTTGGGCTGGAGTGTGCTGGAGTGTGTTCGCTCTGCAGCTCTGCTAGAGAGCCAAGTGTGGTCAGAGCTGCACTAGGCAGTCAATGTTTTCCTTGGGGTGAGAGGATCCAGTGCTCCTGAATTTGACTTGTTGTCCTTAGAATTTGCAGTTATTTTCGAAAGCCGCTGTAGCCTGCTTTGATGTGATTGCTTTCTCCACCCCTCTGGAGCAATGGCTGTCTTTGCTTCCCGCAGCAGCTCAACATTCTGCTTTGGACACAAAATAGAGAAGGCTCTGATATCATGGCTCAGTGGTAGATAACAGCATCTCTGCTGAAGCACCAGCTTTAAATGGCTGCCAGAGCATCCACTGAGATTCTGAGGGCTCATGTAAGATTACTGTCTCTGCTGCTTTAAAGCAATTTTTATTTCCTCTTGTCTCTTGGGCTTTCACAGGCCTTAACAGCTACCACTGCTCATCCTTTAGAAATAGTATGTGAGAAATGAGAGTAATCCTGCCAAACTAAGATACTATTGTCACACTGGCAAGTGGGGGGAAGCCTGTTTATTTTTCAGACTGGTATTCAGGCAGGTACCTCCCTGTGAATAATGTTATTTCTAAAATTATCACCTCACCAGGCTTTCATAAAGATCCTACTTGGGCTGAACTTTACCCTAGGCCCAAAGGCCATTGCTCTCTAAATTCATCTCTTCCTAGCCAACAAGAAATGCAAAAAGCCGCTAGAGTCTATACAAAGCTTATCCTACCCTTTCCACACGGACTTTGTGGTCTGTTTATTTTGCATTGATATTACAAAACTGAAAATCCCAAATAACCAATTTTCTTACTGGTTTATGCTGGAGGCTTGGTAACTACTGTTTTTAAGTCATGTATTTTAGAAAATGGTTATTGGGTGAGTGACAAAGAAAAAACAGATTTCGTGATTCTGATTGTTCACCTCGAGAAAGTAATGGGACTGTCCTGTTACTAAAACAACTTTATTTTGCTTTTAGTTTACACTCATGAAGCATTGAGTGTTACAGGAATTAGCTGAGATCCCTAGGTCAAGTTTCACCAGGTCAGTGTCACACAGAAAAAAGACAGGATTTGAGCTGTCTATAAGTGTAAGATCAGCAAAGAACAGTACAAAAGCTACAGGAGTAATAAAGCTATTTGAAGATAAAACACTAAAAAAAAGTTTTTTCTTGATTAATCTGGCATATTCTTGGTTAAAATTCTTTTTTGCCTGCTCTTTTATTGAACCCAAGAAGGCACTTCTAGTTAGTTATTTGTTTCCTGCATATAAGCAGCATTTTTACATGTCTGGTTTGTCTTTCCACATGTCACAGATTTCCTGTTTGTGTTCTGCTGTTGCAGTGGGAAGGAAATCCAAATTCTAAGTATTTATTTTCTTTGATATGGGTTACCAAAGTTAGGAATAGAAGTAAAAACAACAAACTGTGTTTTATCTAGCAGTACACTGATCAACAGAAGAGGCCAATAGCAAGGAGGCAGAATTTGCAAGAGGCAAACAAGTATGTGCTAGCAAAAACTAAAAAGGTTTGCAGTGCATTAGCAGGACCTCCCAGAGCTGCAAAGATCTGACTTGTCATAGCACATGACATTAAATTCAAGCCGGTGCCAAAGAGCAGATGTTGGAAGTAAGAATTCCAGGGTGGATGAGGTTGACTTTGTTGTGAGCAGCTAGGAGGAAGCGCAAGGTTTTAATGTTAGCCATTTAATGAAAACAGATGCTTATTGCATAGCAGGAGTTAGGGAATTGCACATTTATCAGTTAATGAGAGAATCCCTACTTGCAGTGGATTAAATACTATAGAAATACATAAAGAAATTGTGCTTTTAGGCTTCTGGTGACAGAGAGACTGAGCCTGAAAGGGATCCAGCTGTTCTTTCTCAACTTGGGCAGGTTATTCCTCTGCCACATATGATTAGCGTACAGGGTCATCAGGCCGGGAGCAGCACCAGTCTGACACAGCATTGGCAAACCCTGTTTCTTCATCTGAAATAATGTGATGTGCCAGCTTCAGTGGTTGTGACAGTATCCTAAATTGTTGCAAGAAAAAAGTGGGTTTCTGAATAGCCAGGCAAAGATTTTAGTGTTCAGGTCTTCCTTGAAGATTAGAGCAGCAATATGCAAACAAGCTGAGGTCTGGACATGGCTGAGGTGAAGGGAAGAGAGAAAGAAATCCTAAATTTTGCAATATTCCATCCAGCCTATTTTGATAATGGGAGAGGGGAGAAAATTGATGGAGTTCTGAGAGGTTATATTAAAAGTTTATCAGACTGGATCAGGGGAGAAGGTGGGGAGACAGGAAAAGAAGCGGCTCATTTACAACAGAAAGGGAAATGTACAGGAGATACACATGAATGTAAAATAATTAGGAATGCGGGAAATACTTGATACAAGTTCATATTCTTATCTAGAGAGTATTGTTGCAATCTACTTCATGGAACAGACAAAGGCAAACATTCAATAGTCCACATCACAGTCCTCCTGGAAAAAACCATCTGTGTCCAAGATTTGAAGGAGCTGGTGACCTGTAAAATTCAAATCAAGGGTGCCACACATCCCCTCTGGTTAATAGTTAAGGGAGCAGACCAGGGACCAGGCTGCTTTAACACAAAGTGCTGCCTACTTTGACTTCAGCTGCTCTTTATCACATACCATAGTTTTATGCCTAGAGCTCTTTCTGTAATTGAGATTTCTCCCTGCTACATTCATTTCAGCTGACACATCAATTAATGCTAGGATTCGTTTTCAGCTGTTAAGTTTGAAAGCAAAGTATTGAGGGTTTATATTCAGATATATACTGGCACAGTACCGGTTTCTACTTTCATCCTTCATATTCTGAATAAGATTAGGAGATCCCTCCTCCTCCTCCTGATGTAGCTGCATCTGCAGGAGTTGCAGGAGCTATGGTCTGATTGCTACCTTAAATGTTATCTTTATAGCTGGAGTGCCTGGGCAGAGGAGTCAATAAAGATTAAACATTCAGCTCATAAACTTTTGTGTCAGTACTCAGGCTACAATTCTTATTTTGTAACATCTGATTAATTTTATATATCCATGTCAAACACAGCTGATTAGTAAGGGAGGGTTTGAGTGTCGATTTTCCTAATATTTTCAATGTCCTTCATGTTTGCATGATTGGAATTTGCCTACTTCAATTGGTCTGACACTCCAAGACCTCTTTTTTTTCCTCTCTAGATGTTCTGAGTCTATATTATTGTACACAGATAGAGTTTGGGGTGACTATACTAAATGTTGTATGAAACGTATCTACTATTAAAGTTTAGGAAACTTCCAAATTGTTTATATGCTGACTCTATGGCAATGAGGTCTGTTGATTTCTCCTTCTTGATCTATGTGGGCTGTGAAAAGAAATATAATCACTCCTTTCACTAGCAACTTTCCAAAAGGTTTTTGGTAGGAAAGCTGTTACACACCTACACACTTTCCATGTGAGAAAAATCACAGCTGTCCTGCTCATGGGGCTGCTGAAGCCAGCCTGCCAGGGAACGCATGCACAGTGAAAATGGCCTTTCAGGATCACATCTCTCTGTGTCCTCAGGAACACCAAGAAAATGTGCAGTTTGGCTTTATTATGTTTGTATAACCCATTACTTGGCAACATGTAAATGTGGCTTTCCTCTCATTTCAAGTCGTGTTTGTGTGGTCACATGGGAAGTTTTGTCACAGTCTTCTATGAGTAATTTGGGGTGTTTCCAAATGGCCAAGCCACTCTTTTGTTTTACATGAATCTTCATTGGTTTTAAGGAAGCATAGGAAAGAATTGTATGAGCAGACAGGAACAGCTGTGGTGAGCAGACCGTATGTATGGGTATACAGTATGGCTCAGTACAAAAAACAAATCTGACCAAGATGGCCTCTATCCATCCAGGGTCAGACTCAGATGGCTTGAGACTGCCACCTGTCCACTGTTGAGGAATACATTTCGTGCAGGTGGCTCAGTGGGCAACTGCAGGTTGTTCCCGGGTGGGGGGAAAGGCTGGAGCCCCAGGCAAAGGGCTGCAGCCTGGCACCAACACTTTACACAACAAAAGGCATGGGGGATTGTGGCAGGAGGACCCCAGGCTATGCCACGTTTAGATTGTGAGGATACAAAAGCCCAGGGATTCCTTTATTTCTGGGACCCTCCACAGAGGTACCAGCTGGAGCTGATGCTGTTCAGCTGTTACTGCAGCACGATTAAATTGTTGTAAGGATGCTGATATCTGGGACTTTGCTATAGGGAACCTGGGCTCCAGACAGCAAGGGGAACCTGTCTGGCTGTGAGTGTGGGATGTGTGGGGAGCCAAGTGGGGCACCCATGAGGTCACTGGAACTGCCTGCTGCAAAGGGGCCTCGGTCCCAGCAGTGACAGCCTGGGGTGGTGGGAGTGTGACTGACAGAGTGGCTCCTGGCTGGTCAGACAGGAAAGTTTCCTTAACACCATTAATCAATTTATTGGTAAATGTATAAAAAACATTGGGAGTTGTAAAAATGGGGCATTCTTAGGTGAGACTTGTCCCAGGTTTTATCAGCCCTTTGATTTTCAGTATGCGGCTTTTTCTCACCTAGAGATGGATTTTTCTTTCACGAAATTGGTTGGTTTCCTTTTGAACTTAGGTCAGCTTTTAGCACCTACAGTCATCTTCTGCAGTGAATTCCATGTGCCGTGTTCTGCTGTTGATGTTTGACCTGGCTCTTGGTAGTTTGAGTGACAGTTTGCTAGTTCTTGTTTATGAGCTGTCACTCAAACTAGCTGTGATTTTGGAGACCTGCTGTCTCACATTGAAATAACCTCCCAGGTTCCTGCACAGAAAACCTGTACAGGAAGTCTCTTGAGACTGAATATAAACACAGTGACTAAGAAGGAACATGCAGTGTTGGAAAGGTCCAGTCAGCTGGGTGGATTTGTAGGATCAGCCTTTAAATACTCTTCTGGCTCTTTGGCTCATTTCAGATCTGTGGCTTTACTCCGTAATCAGCATTTCTGTTTGCTTGGGGTTTTTTTCCTAAAAATCTAAACACATCTCTGTTTCCCGCTCTCCAAATGTGATAATGATGTACATTTTCATTGTAAATATGACACTCTTGAGAAAATATCTCTATATATTTGTTGGGTTTTATTCCTCTGATAATTTCATTGTATATTCAGCTGTAATATTTGGTGTTGGCTTGACAGAACTTGGAGAGCATGACCAAGACTTTCTGCTTTCTGATGGCTGAAAACACAAATCCTGATTTAAACTCACTGAAATGAACATGTTTCCTTTTGACCCAATCCATGGTTCCTGACTTCATGCATAACCTCTTTACCAAGAGAAAATTCCTAATCCCATGAATCACAGAGTGACATTATTCACAGAAACTTCCCACTTACCAAAAAGAAGGGAGGAAGGAGGTGGACCAGCACTAAGTTTGTCTGAACTACTTGGAGAATTAACCTCTTGAAAGATTAGGTTTTTGTAACCTCTCATTATGACCAACATCATGAAATGCATAATTACGTGGTGAAGGCGGAAGTATCTCCGTTGCTCAAATATCAAGTCAACTGCTACAGTACTATGATAATATTTTATCTCTTGTTTTAGACTCAATAGTACTTGAAAAATCATTGTGTGTTTTTCTTTCATGGCCAATAGTCTTGTAATGCAAGGTTTTCTACTAAAAATCCTAAGAGTTTCTCAGCTGTGGAACTCCCTTTACAAACTGACAACTTTTAACCAAAAAGGCCGCTTGAGAAGATCACCGGAGGTCAAAGCATCCCAGTGAGTTGTTTTCAGAAGTGCAGTGATCTGACAACTGCCACTGACATCAAAGGAAGCTTCCTGCTGCTCTGATCTCTCTAATAGGTTGTGTAAATATCACCCCTCATAGGAGAGTAATTTCTTAATGTTGTTTCAAATGCCTGATATCTCTCAGTTCCCTGAGATATTTGCAGCTGCCAAGAGACTGCACTTGATTTCTTAACTTCTGTGCAATGATTTTGTGCTACTTTTCACCAACTGCATATGCCCTGACTTTAACCTGAACATCTCAAGGCCCCTAAAATAAGATATTAATAAAGACAGAGACTTTTTTGTTTTTCCAACAGACTACAGAGAGTAATTAAGCAGGGAAGTGTACCTGATGGAAAGTCTGATAATTTTTCATTTTCTTCATTGAGTACTTGCCTTAATTTCCAATTCTATCCCCATCTTCCTCTGGATATGCACATGCTTGTATTTTCTGCCAAGCTTTTGGAACTCTTAGTGTATGATCAATCTTTTTCACATTAGGCTTTAAATTCTGTGCTTCCCCAAATTTTCAGCAATTGGATTCACAAACAGAAGTTTGTAATCTAATTTTAGGTTTCTGTCTTCCAAACAGCAACCAAGGTTTTCTTTATTTTCATGTTTTGAATGGCCATTTGTCCCATTTGTTCAGTTTGATCTGAACAGACCCTTTAGACAGATTTCCTTACCCTGAGTGCTTCAAACTGAGGTAAAGTCTGAAATCTTCCAGGTCAGAGAGCCTTTGACAGAGCACTGCCTGTCAAGCATGTATTTCTCAGGCCTAACTCAAGCATTATTTTCAAGCCTGCAGAAGTTTTGCCAGGTGGGAACCTGATGTTGATTTGTGATACTGCTTCAAACTGAAACTTGAAGTGTAAGACTTGGGAAAGGCATCTTTTCATTGGGCGATATTCGTTGGATTGAAGATCCAACCCAGCCCAAGTTCCCTGTGCTACTTGGCCTCTGTGTTTTCTGTCTCTCTCAGCTTTAAAGGCTGGACTGCTTCTGTGTTAAATAACCTCCTAACCCAGCTGGGCAGTTAATTTATGCTGTAATTGATATGCTGCTGCTTAAATGAGAGTGAGTGGGAGGACTGGCTCATCCTGAAGGAAGCCAGGGTTTCTTCTGTCACAGTTGGCTGCTGCCCTTGGAACTTTTTTCCTTTTTCCCTGGGGTTCTTAAACAAACGAAATTATAGTTCCCAGATTTCTGGGCTGTGTGACACATGTCACTGTGAATTGTAGATTCAAGGCTGAGTGTTTGTTAAACACTGCTGGTTTGTGGAAACCTCCTTTGTAATAAGATAAAAGGCAAGGGTAGTTTGTCTGTTTTCTCAGGGTGTAGCCTGGCCCTTTTTTCCTTTTCACAGAAGCCCTCAAGAGAGATAATTTCTATAGTACACCTGAAGTAAAAAGAGGGATAACTCTGAAGAAGATTTGTGTAAGAACACAATTGTTAAGGTTGGAAAAGACCTCTAAGCTCATAGAGTCCAACATCAACCTACCGCCACAGTGTACACCTCTGAACCATGCCCTCAAGTGCCACATCTGAGGCTGTATATGGGTTGGAAAGATATCTGCATCCAAAGTGCTGAAAGGGCAAAATACATAATTTGTCACCAGGAAGTGATATGTGGAATCTTATCCAGACAATGAAAAATTAGATATTTTGTAAGAAGAGAAAAAAGTCTGTGTTACTTGATTTTAGCTGGTTTCCACCGTTTTCCGGATTCACGTAGGGTCTCTCTCTCTGGTCATTCAAATCACATTGCATAGAGTGCAAAGCCACCTGCTGAATAGTGACCATCAATCTGGAGGTGAACTCTCACCTTGTTAGTTCAGGTTAAAGCTGGAGCTTGTTTGGTACAGCCTGGCTACTGGTGAAAGTGGTTGCATAAAGCTCTTTGTGTTATCTTTGCTCTGTGGAATTGCTATCACAGGGTAAAAATGCATAGAACCATGACATAATGTGGTTTTTTTATATTACATACTGCTTTTCAAACTATTAAAAACAGCAACAGCACAGAACGTGTTCATTCTGTCCTGAATCTCATCCTGAAATCAAGTCATTGATTAGTACAGTCAATCTATCCTGTCGCAACTACTACGGTCCGCAATGATTATCCATAGCAGCTCATCTGAGGGACACTGTGGTGTTACACAGATTCCATGCAGGGAGCAGACCCTGCCAAAGATAACATGAGCTTACCAGGGGCAAAGCTGCAGTGGTTGACTGTGGTACAGAGACCAAGGCTGACCTTCACCAGCTGAAAAACTTGATTGATTTTCCAGATGATGAAATCCACTTGAATTGATCATTCCTTTTTCTAACAGGAAGAATGTTTTGACAGAAATTGCAAGAAAGAGAAAATAACTTTTCTTCCTAAATCAGCCAGCATTAGAGACTCTAGGCTTATCCTTATGAAAAGCATTGCTGGCATGAAAGATAGAAAGTTCCTGTGCTAATGAGGATACAAAAATAGAGTTTTGCTCAGGGCTAAATCCTGAAAGCTGGCAAGTATTTGAGTCTTGTGCTAAATTGAACAGAAGGTGCTCAGCAGGTCTTAGTATCTGGCCTTTACTGAACAGCAGGAGCCTGGCCTGACTGACATAAGGTGGGCTTAGTGTGCTCTAAAGGGCTTTGTTCTCCACTTGGTGGGTTTGTAAAGCTTTGGCATTGGTCACTCACAGCACAGCTCGGAGATCACTCCTGTAAACAGTGTAGGGAGGCTCCGTAGGTGTTGAAGGACTGTGATTTGGCAGTAGTGAAAAGGAACTCTGCAGCCACTGCCCCAGAAAACATTGATTGATGTTTTCTTCATCATTAAAGAGTGAGCTACCTTGGGTGGTACACATTTAGTCACTGCTTTTACCCAGCCTTCATCTACATGCCGGTTCTGATTCCGTAGTAGGACTACAGAGCAGGATGTTCATGAAACCATATATGCTCCCTTGCCCCAAAACAGTAAAACACAACCTCTTGGGCCAGATGATGACAGATGAGAATTTGTCCGCTTCCTTTGAAGTCAATGCTGCAGTCATGTGTGTTGCACTCTCTGAGCATTTGGCCTAACAAAACCGAATTTATTGCGGAATCCAACACCTCCTTGTACTGAGACCCTTTAAGAATTTGGGGGCTGACCTGGCCAACAGCCTCAGGAGCTCTCCTTTTACTTGTTAAGATATTTTTCATACGGACTGCTCTGACATTAAGGCCAACTCCTGGGAAAACAGCCACAGACCATGGATGTTAGTTACAACACTGAAGACATGACTTTCTGTCAGAAAAATCTATACTGACAGGAGATAGGTTTTCCCTATTCACACATCTGCTTTTCAGTTGTCTTGTTGTGTTCCCTATATTAGTTAAAATTATCATCAAGTTATCTGCAGGGCTAGTTGTAGTTCACTTTGGCAGAAAGAATATTGACTAGATGCAGACGAAGTTACCTTTTTCTATTATATCTTATCTCTAGGCATAAAAATGCAGGAAAGTATAGCATTTTTATTTCTTCTTCAGCCTGTTCTTCAACATTTCTGAAAGACTTTGACCTGATTACCTAATTGAATAAGTTTCACTAAAGTTTTCTGGATGGTCCAATTGTTTAGGTTGATTGCTTTCAGGATTTTAGGCTGGTCTCTATGTTACGGAAAAAGTCTTCCAAAACTGGCTGGACTTGGGCTGCATCTATAATGGAAACTTGAACATGTTTTATGTATCAGCAGCATTGGTGATTTCCTTTCAGTCTGTTTTTCTAGGCAAATGAGGTTCTTCTCTCTTTTTCACGCTTATTACATGTTTGTGATTCTTCTCCCCACCCTGTTGTTGCTGTTGACTTATAAATTTGTACAACACAGGGCTGAAGGAAATTCAGCTTCTGCATGAGTAAGGGAGCTGAAGAGACAAGAATCAATCCACAAGGAAAGTATGAGATCTCCTCTTAATAGACATCAAAAGTTCCCCATGGGAATGCAGCCTTTCAGAATGAATTCACAGAAGATTATTTGTTCTTTGCTTAGGGAGTTATTTAACATTCTTACATGTGTGGCAAATTCTCTCAAGGGACAGTTTGTTCCTGCAAAGCTGTAGTTGAGAAGACCATTCAGTTCCAAGTTCCTATTTTGGTTTTGTGTTTTCTACACCAGTAGAAATGGCACATAAGACAAGAGGGTTTAGCTTCTGATTATGCCACAAGCACATTCCGGACCTAGAGCCAATCACAATGCCTCTGGGACCTGAGACACTATCCCATCAAAGCTAGGGATAAAGCTGTGCTCTTTATACCTCTTGCCTCCTTAGAACTTAGTTTTCTCTTAAATTCTGTAGCAGGCCTTGCCCTGCAGCAGGGAAGTGTCTGTGTTTTAATGTAGCAGTTTGAAAATTAGCACATCTTAAGTACAGGAGTATCAGATTAATTGAAATGCTTGTTTTTCAGCACATGCAGCCTATTAGCCAGTTCTGGGATTCAAGGTGGCTTTCAAGTTACTCTGGGCTGTCATTTGCCTGTTGGGACAATCTGTTAAATAGTGTGATACTTGAGTACAAAGCAGGGAAAAAATGGTAGTGCACAGCCAGTGTGTTGTGAGGTTGGAGAGAGGATTCACAGAAAGCTCCCATGACCCTGTTATGGCCATTTACCACAGTAAGTTTTCTGATAGGAGTTATGCTAATAATGGCATATCAGTGGCAGAGCCCTGTCTGCACTGAATAGAGACACAACAATAGGGAAGTGGCAGGAGGGAATTATTTTTTAAGATCTGCTTAATTGTGTTCAGTCTTCCTTTATAAGCAGAAGTACTGGTTTCTTAGGGAAACCAGGCGAAACACGGGTTGGTTGGAAGATGTAGCTCTGCGGTTTCTGCACAGCTGCAGTTGCTTGCCAAGCTAGGAAGAGTTATTAAAGTGATTGAAGCTCCTCAATCTTCCTCCTATAATATCAAGTTCATAAGTGGTAGTACAATAGAAACCTTGGGTAGACTCTGTTGCCTTATTCTGTTTCAAGAGATACATTAAAAATGGTGACAGTGCAAATCAAGACCTTTTATTCACTGCTTTTTCTTTAAATTTGAAGAATTAGCTAAATTTAGCTCATTCTTTTGAATTACATGTAGTATCTAGAAGGACAGGCTCAAGAACAAAGTCAAGTGACAGTTCTGCCCCCCGAGACAGGAAAGAAGAGCCCCAGCTGCAATGCAACGTCAGCTCACTGCTTGCCGAAACAGAGTAACACCTGCATCACAAAACAAGCTGAAAATAAAATCAGTCCTTTACAGTGATTAAAAAGCTTGGACTTGTTTAAAGGGATCAGAGAAAAAAAAAAAAAAAATGGAAAGAGGAAGTTGAAGCAATGACAGCAAGAGAAGGAAGTGAAGAGACCAAAGGGGGTTTTTTTGTGTTAAACATGTATTTAGCAGCTGTGGACCTCTGTAGCTTTCCATAACAAATTGTGGGGGTGGACTGAATGGAATTTACTTCTAACAGTCCCAAACACTACTGTGATCACAGGGACATTATTAATTTCTTTTGAACGCTATTCTTGTAAGGGAGTAGAGTTGTTGGGGGTTTTTCTCTGCAAGGGCTATGAAAAACCAGAGGAATTGCTAAATACAGCACAAGAAACATTCAAGTATCTATTCAACAACAGAAAAACCTACATAGGAAGTTCACGTAGTGTATTTATAGGGGACTACTGTGCCAGTTTAAGGGTTTTAACAGACTAGGATGAAAAGAGGCTTTTGTTAAATATGATGGTTTTAAGCAAGGAGGTAGCAAGTCCTGCAGAGAAAAAGACTGGGATCATCCCATGAACGTGTTCTTAGAGTGTGCATAGGTGGGAGAGGTTGTATGAACAGCCATATGGTGCAAGTGTCCCTGTCCAAAAATCCTGATTGTTCCATGTAACCCTGGAAAAAATAGCATGTCTGCTAGCAGCTGAGACAGTGCTGTGCTACCCTCTGTCTGACTTTTCTTGCCTATGGATTCCCTCTTTTCCTCTCCCTTCACGCCGCCTGCCTTGAAGTACTGCTAGTTCTATCAGAGAGAAAGATGGGGGCATTTTTGCCTGGTGCATCAGCCTAAACATTGGCATACACACTCAGTGTCTGTTCCCTCCTCTGCCCTTTTTGCCTTTCTTTTCAGTATTTCTTGTCCTGATAGGGATAAAGAGTTCTCACCATGCTGGGCCCATTTCTTTGTGAGTATATTCCCTTACAGAAGATTTTACACCAGCTCCCCAGTCACCTTGCCAGCCTTACTTTCTGTTCCAGCCCTGTGGCAAGGTTGCTTTGTGGCAGCAAGGAGAACCTGCCTGGATTCCCTACCCTCTGTGACTGACTTGGTGTGGTTTTTCAGCAACTCTGTGACACAGAGAAAACATCTGCTTGTGTATCTTAGATGGCTCTTCCCTGTGAAACACAACAGAAGACGGTGCTAAGAAAAGAACTAAGGCATCAGCTTGAAATGCATTAGATTCACACAAAACTGTTTTTCACCAAGTATTTCAGGCCATGTGCTTACTAAAAAAAATCCAAATAAAGTCATAGTGTTAGACCCAGACTCAAGCTAGTGTTGGTAGTTTGCATTTCATCTTCTGGTTTTCAAAATAGGTAAACAGCCTGAGATTTGAGTGAGTGTCTCAGTCTTTGCAAATATTACAATAATTCAGAGAAGCTATGTTTGGTTCCCCTCAGGAGACTTTTGAAATGAGTATAAAGACCCAAACCACCAGAACAATCAGTTAAAGCTTTGAGACCCTGCATGGTTGGGGAGTTGATTTATGCTTGATTCTGGTATAAGTTGTTATTCATGGGGCAGCAGAATCATTCTAAGGGAAGGCAACATCCCTGACCACTGGATCTTGCTGTTTCTGTGTCTAAGTAGAAAGTTTAAGGAAATCTTATGGCTTTGACTGTGGTTCAGGGTTAGGAGTTTAAACTCAGCTGAGTTTTGTTTAGTCATTGATTTTTGTTGTACTTACTTTCCTTGGCTTGGATGTCAGCAAAAAAGCTTAGCTCTGAAGTAAAGAGCCCTTTTGACTCATGAATATTTTACCTGCTACTGACTTCAAAGCCTGATATGAATTTCCACTCAGACTTGCCAAGTTAAAATCTTAACCATACAAAAGTGTATTGTGCTTGGTGACCAACTTCTGGCAAGCCTCTTCTCTTAGGAGAACTTGTCATATTCCTTAAAGCATCCGGCCCATGGCTTTTCATTAGCCACCATAGCCTATAGATTTTGCTCTGTTTCCTCATAAACATAATTATTTCAAAATAACAAGTGCACGTGGATGTCCCTGCAGTGTGAGTGCAGAGTAGCCCTTCTGTGCTTCCTGGCAGTGGTTGTATAGTGATGCTTACAGGAGGCTGCAAGAAACAGGGCAATGATACCATGGTGTATCTGGCCCAGTGCACCCTCCTGGCACTCAGAGGCTGTATGGAAGAGTTTGTGGGTAGAAGGCAGTGATGGACTGGGCTTTTTTCAAGGCATGTCTGCTGTAAGATAAGTAGGCTGAGGCTTGGGATGTGGGAAATCAGCCTGAGCAATTAAAACTATATCTCCCCCAAAAAATGCAATTGGAAACATAGTCTGGTCTCAAGCAGTGATGTGGGTCCAAAGTTATTGTCTTGTCATCTATTTCATATTTCACTTCATGGAGAGTATTTCAGAGTATGTGTCAAGCATCAAGATGCTTATAGAATGGAAATATCACTATCCTTGGCAGGTAAAAGTAACTATGAATTCCAATGAAACATGTGGCTGCAATAATTACACCTGCATGATAAAAGTTGAAGTAAAGTGACAAAAAAAACCAAAAAGAATGACTTCACAGTGGTCCTAAGCTTTTATGGTTTTCCAGATTGTCTACTGAGAGCTAGCTGTGCTCAACATATTGAGGGGAAATAAAGCAGAACATTTTTAATTACATTCCTACTTAACTTATTCATATCAGAAACAATTAGTTTCATGACTATGCTTCATGATTTTTAATCCAGACCACAGTGGCTTTGTGGCATCTCTCCAGAAACAGCTTAAGACATGAATTTTCTTTAGATTTCTGTTAAGATGGTACGATTGCTCCTGTTGTGTTGTGTCCTCACATGAATACCTTTAGTCTCTTGTCTTTCAAGACTTTTTGCAGGCTTATGTCTATTAGTTATAGTAATTTTTTGTTGCTGCTTGCAAAATGCCCAGAAAGCCTTGGGCAAGGCTGAGGTTTTCCTATTCTAAGGAGCAGCTTTGAATTTTTGTTTGTGTGCCCAGTTTCACCCTCTCAGAATCTGTTTAATCAACAGATAGAGGAAATTTTTTTTTCCCTGAATGTAAACAGTTGAGACTGAATAAATAAACATTTTTAAATGGGTACTTTAATTGGTTATAATATACCCAAGAACTACAAGTGTGTTTAGTTTAAAACAAACATGCTGCAATGCATCATCCTGTAAAAAGATGTTGTTCAATGAAAATCACAGGAGGAGCTTGTTTATCCTTCTTCTCCTCCAAAGCCATGCCCAAGGTTCTGCTTTTCCAGTGTTCACCCTAGTTGTGAGAAACAGGGCTGTGGAGGACACACATAAGCTCCCAAGGAATGGACTACCCAGTACAGCGGCTTTTCTGCTTCTTCTGTGATGGGATAGACAAAGCAAGGAAGCACTTTTCTCTTTTAAAGGGGTATTAAACACTTTCTTCACACACGTTTGTTTTAGGCTGTCATTAAAGGAAAGTTTAGCTGCTTTTAGGAAACAAATAAGAAAGAAATAAGCCAGCACAAACCAAAGTGTGGTCTTTCAGGGTGTTTTGTCATTTAGGGATGGGCTTAGGTGGTTTGTGAGAAAGATGGAGCTTTTCAGCATTAAGTCAGTACTGTGGTGTCCCAAGGTCCTAGAGGGTCTGAAGCTGTAAACCCATTTTAATGTCATTGATAACTGTCTAACTAGGTTTATGTCACCTACTTAGATCCAAAGAAGAATGCTTTGTTGGGGCTATTTGTAGATTAATTAATTAATTGTTGATTAACTTTTTTTTTTTAGCTGTCACGATTGCTCTCTTTGAGCATGCACTCTGACCAAGGATTTAAATATTGATTCTGAAAACCCTGATATCCCAGGAAAGGCTCAAATCCAGAACAGCTTCCACGTTTTCTGCAACCCTGTCAAGATTTGTGTGTTTTCCTCCAGACCTGTTGACCTGTATGATTAATGCCTGAAGAGCTATTTGTTAATGTGTAATGGCAAAGCTGCCATTGCACTGTTTTTTGCACTCTCTGCAGTGACTGCCTGCACTTGGCAGTATTTACTTAGAGTGGTGCTGAAAAGCAGATCATCTGGAGTTGATATAAACTGAACCATTCCAAGGGCACAAAATGTGTGGGCAGCCTCTTCTGCAAGGAAATAATTCTCCCCATCTGTGGTTTTGTTTACGAGAGGATTCTAAATATACTCTCATCTCCTGTTGATGATTAGGAATAAGCCTTTTCCTGCATTATAGAGCTGGAAGGCTGTTTCCACAGAGTACAGTGGGAACAGCATTACTGCCAAACTGAGGTTACCCATTTAATAATAAGGCGATGCTGTCACTGAAATCCTGTGAAGAAGAGCTCTTGTGGATGCAGTTGCCCCCTTCTAAGGTATGATACACATGTGGCTGCTGTGAGGGAACAGGAGACACAATTGCTATGGATCAGAATTATCCCAGTGTTCACTCTGCCTGGGGTCAGCCTCATTACAAGAGGACCGTGAGAGAAAATGTTTAATCTTTTTCCATGTTTTTCTGGTAGATTTCATTCAAATTGGTTTCTGGAAAGTTGGAGGAAAGGTCAACACACCCCATACTTCTCCAGTGCTAGGATCTCTCTCAGGATATAAAATACGCAGGTCTTATCCCATGGCTTACTGAAATCTCTTTTAGGATGCAATGACCAGAGGGTTCTGTGTCAGCACAATGCATCTGAAATGCATATTGTGCATTTCCTTAGTGGGTTCTCTCCAATAGCAGGAAATCCAGATGAGATTTAGGTCACAGAGTCACAGATGGGTAAAGTTGCAAAGGACCACTGGAGGACATCTATCCAATGTCCCTGCTCAAACAGGGTCCCCTAGAGCAGGTTACTCGGGATTGTGTCCAGGAGGGCTTTGAACATTTCCAGAGAAGGAGACTCCACAACCTCTCTGGGCAGTCTGCTCCAGTGCTTAGTAACCCTCACAGTAAAGAAGTTTTTCCTCATAGTCAGTTCTACTTTCAGAAGCAGCAGATGGAGAAAAAAGAGAGAGATTAGAATAGTTTTTTAGAAACTCCCATTCCAGTGCTGCAACTCAGGCAGGGGAAGGCACAAATAGTTGAGGAGAAACTGCCAAACAAGCAAGAAGGAAAAAGGAGGGTTTTCTCTATGCAAAGTATGTCAAAGCACATGTCACACTCTCTTCGCCCAGGTATCAAGAGCTATACCAGAAGATTCAGAGTAGAAAAGAGGATAGGAGGAATACCACGTATGGTAGCAGAATTTGAGAAGTTATTTTGTACTACTTTCAAGTTGTTTTAATCATCAGGTTTTATCACTTACTACTTTTCTGTTCTACCATTTGGAGTGGAAGAAAAGAGATTTGTTATCTTAGTACAAGATTACTTAGTGCCAAATCCTATTAAAAACAGCACGTTGGGTTAGAGTACTGAAAGAGAAAAGATTTTTCCAAATATCAGATGAAAAGGAGTAAGCTATATCTGGAGATCCTTTAGTGAGGGGGAAAGAAACAAGCTAGTGGCATCAAAACAGAGCATTTTGGCTTACATAAGTTTATTTTGGTATGATGGACCAAATAAAAGGAGACCCAGATGAAAAAGCAGCAGCAATTAGAACGGTCTTGAATAAAATTCAATGGAGATATTTGTTCTGCAATTTGAAGATACTTCAGGCATGGAAAAAAGAGAAATTACTTCAACCAAACAGAAGTGTGTTCAGTTTTCAAATGTCATGGTTTGACTTTGTTTCTTACACGACATTTCTTCGCATATTATGCTTCAAAAGATTTTATTGAAGTAAAAGGTAAAGTGTTGTATGCATGGCTTTTTCCTATATTTACAAAGGGACAACTTGTTCATCTACTATTGTTTGTTTATATTTACTGAGTTATACTGAAGGTTTTGAACCAAAATGCAATTAAAGTTGCAGAAGATGCTGAGGTGCCTGTTGTGTGGTAGCCAGAAGACATTTATCTCCTGATCATTTTTTTTTCTTTTAGTTTTGAATTGTAGCAAGTTTTCTTTTTTTATGGTGTTATATAAACTGAATGTGTCACTTTGTCTGTTTTTCAGTCTGCATGCACTGCAACTCATTTTTAGGACTGTTCTCAGACATAAATATCCAAGTGCTGGTTAATTCTTGCAGTAGTTTTATAGAGTGGGAAGGATGACACTTGTCCAAATCACAGTGTCTTCAATTGGGTGAATATTCTTCCTTTGTCAGATTTTGTTCTGGATTTTAAATTACATGTCTGCCTTCAGGATGCTTTCTGAAATCCCCCAAGCTGCAAAAGCAAACAGAGGTTCTCCATCATGTGTGTGTAGTGCTGTGGAAGTGCACAGGTACCTCACAGTCCCCCTGTCTGCCACTACCCATTTAAGAACCTGCCTGGTCATCAGGGGCTGTAAAAGTGGTTTGTTTCTTATTGTCAAGTAATTAAAACTTAGCTTTTATGTCAGAGTGTTAATGGTTTTGATTACTCTGAACTGATGTGGGACACAGGCTTGCCAGGTGAATGAATGAAGTGAATGAATGTAAGTGGCTAGCTTGCATGTGACCGTTAGAGAAAACAACACAGCTTTTGATTCTAAGAGCATGAGGGAACTCTGTGCTGAGAATTTAATAGCATGTATCCTGAAAGAAGGAGGTATCTGTAATACAGAAGGGTACCAGCATAGCCTAATGATAAACTGGACAGACTGGTGGGCATGCAGTTCTTCTACCTTAGCAAGAAAGGTGTGATTATTTTGTTGTGCTACTACAGCAATAGCAGGGCAAAAGTGAGCTTGAGTCTCAGCCGGCATTTCTCTTCTGCCAACCATTTATCCTCCTGTAGAAGTAACTGCTCCATCATTTCACAGCTGCTGGCTCCTTGGCTACCTTCTTATCAAATATGCTGAGCAACAACGAGTTCAAGGGGCACCCGACTTCCCTCCTTGCAGGAAGATAGAGGGAAGTGCTCCCTGCTGTGGATGCTCTCAGCAGGACCAGGCAGAGGGGGAGGCAAGCAGGCTTCTCTCTCTGTGCTGCTCAGCCAAGAACAGCCTGACCTTGAGAGGCTGATGAAGTCAAATATCACTGCAGTGTCAAAGCCAACATGTCATTTGACCTTGAGTGTCAACTTGATGCAAAAGAAATGTGACTGGAGTGACCCGGGAGCAGTAGTTGGCTGTCACCGATGCAAATGTGCTGGTCCCCTTGAGAGCTGCGGCCTGAAAGAACTGCTAATCCAAAGAGTATTATGGGAAGATCTCATAGGCTAGAACTGAAACCTTGCTCAACTGTGGTTAAAAAAAGCAAATGATCAGGAAAAACTCCCGTGTTCCTCATATGATTGCTGAGACGAACTGGTGAATAGAAAGGCCATTCAGCAGAGGGGAAAAAGCACATGGAGAGGTATCTATCCTTTGTTTTTCCATAAAAAGGCCATCCACATGCAGAAGAAAGTCACAACTAAACAGAGTGAGAGTAAATTTGTCTCCATCCACTGGAAAAGGGAGAAATAATGGGGGGAAATTGTGGAGAAGAACTGTATCATATTAGAGACTGTAATAGAAGAATGCTGCCTGTCCATTTACAAAATCAGGGTGATTTTCTTCTTGCTAGGGGATTGTCCAGCCCCATTGTCCTGTAAGATCCTTTGCTTCCCACAACTTATTCATCTCAAAATGAAACTGTTAGTTATTGGTAATTTTCAGAGATTCCATTTCCTTTTCTCAGTTTTGTGTGGCTCCTGTCTGTCATTATCCTCAATAGTATTAGTCATAGATTTTTCTAGAGATGCTTTTTCTTCACTTCTGGGTCCTTCAGGCTTGGCGGGGGAGGTGGCATTGTTCAGAACTTCTGTAGTGAAGCATCTGGTACCAGGCACCCACACCATGCTCTTTAAAGACTGAGAAGATGGTGTGCTTCAACAAAATAGTATTTTTGCTACATGAGGAAAAGGATGACAAATCTGTGTATTACTCTTCCTGTTTTGTTGGTCGGGAGCTATGTCAGTGGGGTTAAATTTGCTGAGAATTCACTGCCAGCACTCTCATTTCACAAGCAGATATTGGTTACTGCAAGGCCATCCTTCCTAACATCCCCTCGGATCCACCTTAGGGGAAAAAAACGCCCACAAAACCATCAGAACTTTCAGAGAAGCCTCTACATTTCACCTCACAGGCAGGAAGCTCTGTTATTGTAGGAGGGGCAACTAACATCACAGAATATCACAAGATATGCTGCCTCAGAAAAATATTAACCTGAAAAACAAAATGTGAAATATATCATGCTAAGCTCAAATAGATGCAGCCCAAATAGAACGGTTAGAACTAGTTTAATTTTGAGCTCAAATTTCTTTATTTTGAATTTACTACAAACAAGCTGCTTAGGTGCAATTACTGCAAGGTTTGCACATAGATCCCTGTTGGCTCCACTTAGGATGACCTTGCTTTACATTCCCAGTGAGACAATGTTGAAAAATTTCAGATTTCTGGAGAGCAAAATTATCTGTTGGTGGTGCTGCCTTTGAGTATTAATATCTCCATTTTCCTTATTATCTTGTTATTCTATGCTAACGAGTAAATCCAAAGACTGGATTTGGCAGTTAGATGAGGAACTGGCACAGCTGGCAAATCTTCCACTCTGATGATGCTACTGGGAAAAATGTCTTTAGAATTCCTAATTATTGATAATAGGTAAACCTTGTCCTTTTGAGTACTGGCAAATATCGAAACACAGTCACAGTGTAGGAATAAAATAAGAAAAAAATAATTCTCTGGTTAGGCAAACTTTCAGATTGATTACACAGGCTCTTAGTGTCTCTGTGTGTGCCTTTAGGTAAAGATAGGATCGTGTCAAAACTCCCGACACCAGAAATGTGAATCGCCCCAACCCAGAAGGGTTACTTTTGGTTGGGTGGTTTTGTTTTCTGGGTTAAGGGTGGCACAGCTACTCAGTGGATTGAGCTGGTGGGGAACAGTGTATTTACAGTATGTCCATTGGAGAAGAACAAAATGTCTGGATTTTCTTCTCCTTTTTTTTTTT
>VZRN01004213.1:0-14040 GCA_013397935.1 Dasyornis broadbenti
TCCCCCAAATGTGGCACAACACGTCGGAAACGCCTTTTGAGCTGAACAGGGAGTGGCGAGGGCATGAAGAGGGAGGGATATGAAGTCAGAGGAATGTGGGGAGCTGGCAAGGGCCGGAGACAGGATTTGTGTAAAATAAATCATCTCTTTATTTGAGCTTGTGTTTCCAGGACAGGTTCTCCCCACCTCCTATCACTTCCAGGAGGATTTCCCCCCTCCCTGTGAATGAAATGGCAACAAAAGTGGCAGCTACAAAAAGTCAGGATCACAGGAGGTGTGGCATCCGGAACCCCTTTGGAAAGGTTCTTTGGTGCCATCCAGTGAAAACTGCCCATCAGCACAAGCAGAATCGCACCCAGGAATCATCATCATTTAATAAAAACAGTAAGAAAACAAAAAAATTATCCCCGCCCCCCGTCCCCCCGTCCCCCGGGCAAATCCAACGTCATTCCTAAGGCACAGATTCCAACTTCTCCCATTGCCCGCCAGGGGCCACCGCAAGCCACCACCCCCCACGACGGGAGGAGCCCCGTGGTCTCCATCCTCTTCCTCGCTGGATTTTCCCACCCAGATTCCGCATCTGGGGAGGCGCATCCACGTTTTTAATGCCCGATATGAACTGAAGAGGCTCTGGCTGGAGCCGGGCTGGGGAGGACGAGCAGCGGCTTCCGAGGAGCATCCGCAGGAGGGTCCCCTCCACGACCGCTGCGTTTTTGGGGTCCGTGGGGTGCCCCCGGCACAGCCCGGCTCCCAAAGGCACGGGATTCAGTTCAAGGCAACCTCGAAATGCAGCATTTTTAAGGCTTTCACTTCTTAAAGCGAACAGGGAAGGTTTTTGGATGCTGGTTTCCTGAGCGTGGCCGGGGGCTCCACTCCCGTTTAGGTGAAGGACCAGAGCTGGTGTGGGTCCGTGAGGTCGCAGGGAACCAGCGCCGGGTGCTTCCCCCGGGCAGTCAGACACATCCCCGAGGCCAAGCTCTTGATCAGCCGGTTCTGCCGAGAAACAACCCGAGGATCAGTGGGCGATCACGGGGCTGAACGAGGGATGTGAGCGGGGGAAAGCAGCACCGTGGCGGGGACGATGCCGCCGTGCCCGAGCGCGATTCCCGGGGCGGGGGAGGATCCCCTCACCTGCGCCAGGTCCCACTCCTCGCTGGCGGGCACCCGGCCGGGCTTCCCTCGGAACTGGCACTCGCCCAGCTCGGCCGCGCCCGCTCCCGCGCGCAGGCACAGCTCCTTGCCGATGTTGTGGCGCAGCTCCCGCTGGCTCGTGTACTCAAAGTACTGCGGGCAGCGCGGACCGGGCCGTCACTGCCGCGCCCCGGGAAGCCACCCCGGCGGGGAGCAGATGGGGAAATGATGGGGGTGGTTTGGGGGGGCCCACCTGGTTGCCCCCCAGCCCGTGGCAGGGGTACATGATGAGAGGTTTCCCGCCGTGGTTGTTCTCCCCGACGTCCAGGCAGCTCTTAGTGCCTTCGTTTTTTATCTGTGGGGTGGGGGGAAAGAGGCGGTGGGAGGGGAGAAGGAGGGGGAGAAAGGAGAGGGAAAGAGGGAGGGAAAGAGGACGGAAAAGGGGGGAAGGAGGGGAAAAGAGGGGAGAGGGGAAAAAGACGGGAGAGGGTGGAAAAAGAGGGGGGAAAAAGACAGGGCAGGGGGGAAAAGAGGCAGGAGTGAGGAAAAAGAGGAGGAAGGAGGAGGAAAGAAGGGCTCAGAGGAGCCGGGGTAGGGTCCGCCTCGGGTTTGGCTGTGCAGGCTCCGGGCTATCGCTGTGCAAACGCGATCCCGGCTCACAGTGCCGGGTCCGGGTCTCGTGGCCTTTCCAGGACACGAGGAAAGCCCGAGCCAACGCCTCCAGCACACGGAGCAAAGGGGAAGCGCCCGGGCTCGGGTTTCAGGAAATAAAAGGTGAATAAAAGCTGGATGGGAGCCAGTACCCAGCACCAGGCCCGGCTGTCACCCGGCTGTCACTGGGCCGTCACCCGGCCGTGCCGGCTGCTGTCACATCGCCCTGGCTGAGGAGGGGCAGACTCAGGATCCAACACCCAGCTTGGGGAAAGGTCTTTTCTGGGAGCTCCATCCTCAGGGATGAAGCTGGAGCTCCACATCCTGCCTGTCCCCAGCTCCCTCAGGGATGAAGCTGGAGCTCCACATCCTGCCTGTCCCCAGCTCCCTCAGGGATGAAGCTGGAGCTCCACATCCTACCTGTCCCCAGCTCCCTCAGGGATGAAGCTGGAGCTCCACATCCTACCTGTCCCCAGCTCCCTCAGGGATGAAGCTGGAGCTCCACATCCTGCCTGTCTCCACTCCCCTGTGGATGGATGGAGATGGGGTCCTGCATCCCGCCTGTCTCCAGATTCCTTTGGGATGGAGCAGGAGCTCCACATCCTGTCCCCAGCTCAGTTTTTCCAGCCCTCCCTGTGCCAGGTCAGTGTTCAGGGCTCAGGGAAGTTTTCAGCTCTTGCCTTCGGTTTAACCCAAAGCCACGTCCCCGTGGGTTCCCCACCCTGGAACTCACCCCAAACCAGCTCTGCTGGATTCCAGCTCAGCCGGAGTCCAAACCGGCCCCTCCAGCCGGTGACAGATGAGGTGACAGACAGACACAGCGAGCGGTGACAGACAGAGGGACAGGTGACAGACACAGTGACGGGTGACAGTGACAGGTGACAGACACGGCAGCACCAACACCCCCACCCCCCTTTGCTGGTTTAATGCAAAACCCCCAAACCCAACCTCTGGGCACATCCCTGCTTCTCTATTCCCACCCGGGGCCGAATCCCGCCGATGCTCCGGCCATTCCGGCACTTACTGCTCCGTAGAACGTCGGGGTCAGGTCGGGCACGAACATTTCAGGGTAGACGTTCTGCAGGTACCAGGTGAAGTTCCTGCAGTGCAGCCGCTCCCGCAGCCTGCGCCGCTCTGTGATGTCACCAAACGTCTTCTATCGAAGAAGTCAGGGGAGAAAATTAAATCCATCTCGGAAAACAGCAGGGGAAATCCCAAAAAACCCCTTCCCGAGCTGGGAATCACTCCAACTTTGTCATTGTCCCTCACGGTGTGACCAACACCGAGACAAGTGGGGAGGTCACATGGCAGGTACCCACAGGCTCCCCCAAGAGCTCGGAGATGTTTTGGCACAAAGTTTTGGTGTTTTAAAACAAAAGAAAACAAACAAGAAAAAAAAAGAAAAAGAAAAAAAAGAAAAAAAAAAAGAAAAAGGAAAAAAAAAAAAAAAAGAAAAAAATGTTTTCCTACTAGGAAACATCCTGGCCAAAGAGAAAAAATAATGAAAAGTAGGTTTTGGCTACTTCTGTCCACCTGTGTCTGATTTCCCACCCCCTCCCCCTGCTCAGGTGGAGCTCCCAGCCGGACCAGGCCCCCCAGTAGAACCAGCAGCCCCCAGTGTGCCCAGTACCTCCCTGGCCATCTGGGAGGCTTGCTGGTTGCGGCGGTAGAAGATCTCCTTGTAGTCGTCCATCCAGACCTCGGCCAGGCGCACCTGGTTCCGGGAGATCACCTGGGTGCCCTTGGGGAAGGTGTGCGGGCTCTTGGAGCGGAACACGTGGCCCACGACGGAGCAGGGGATGATCTCGACCTGGCCCCCGCACTGCCACACCTGCGGCGAGGCCACACCTGAGGCGGGGGGGTGCAGCCCCCCGGGCCCCCCAGCACGGAGCTCCCTGGAGGTGCCCTTAGAAGGTGACCCCCTCTCCTTACCCTGAAGGACATTTCCACGTTCTCGCCCCCCCAAATCTCCATCTGGTCGTCGTAGGAGCCGATGTGCTCGAAGTAGGACCTGGAGATGGCAAAGAGGCCGCCTGCGAAGGTTGGGGACCTGTGGGGTGCAAAGAAGGGGTCACACACAAATAAAAGAGCAGAAATCGGAGTTTTGGGGCTTCACAGCCCTGAAATCAGAGTCCCCCCATCCAGCTGTGGTGGCTTTGGTGGACAGGCTGGGCCTGGCTGCTGGGAGGGGACAGCAGGGACACAGAGGGGCCTCGCTGCCGGCTGGATTCCAAGTGAAAAGGGGATATTGTTACCAAAAACCTGTCGCCAAAAAGAGGAGGAGGTCAGAGCTCGGTGCCCCAATCCCTCCTCCTGCTTCCCTAATCTCTTCCATCTGAGGCTGGAACAGAAACTCGCTTTTATTCAGGAAAAATAATAAACCCCAAGGATTCGCTGAGCTGCTGGAGACGAGGCACCGCCGGGAGCCAAGTGCCTGGCTGGAGGTAAAAGGGACCTTTATTGGGCCAGGAGCGTCTCCCAGGTGACCCGAGCACAAAGCCAGCCCCGCGGCCACCGTGGGGCCGGGGCCAGCGCCGTGTCCGCTGTCTCCCCGTGGGAGCACCCGGCTTATCCTGGGGCACCAGCGGAGAGGAGGGGAAACCACGCGGGGTTTCTCTGCATGTGAAATTGAGGGGTAAAAAGAGGGATTTTGGTGCAGCCTGATCCGCAGGTGACTCGCAGGTGGGGGCACCGTCTGAGAGCCAGAAGGTGCAGACAGCAATGAGATCCCCAGAGGGAGGCTCTGCTGGAGCGAGGGGCAGCTGGGGGCGATTCCAAGGCCCATCGTGGGGTTTGTCCTCCACCACCCCCACAGCTCTGACCATGCCCGGGCATGAACCCCCTGAGATCCCTCAGGCCAAGAGTCCCAGGGGAAAACCCCGCTGCGAAGGGGCAGCGCCGCCCGCCTGGAGGCACCAAAACCAAGGAAAACATAAATTTGTTGGGAAAAAAGAGCAAACCGGGTAAAGAGTCCCCCCGTGCTGGGCTCACTTGATGGGGAAGGTCTCATCCTTCCTGCGCTGCCTCTCCCGGGGGGGTATGACCTCCCAGCCGAAAGTCAGGCTCCAGTCGAAGTTGCCTCGGCTGTGCTGCTTCCCGTTCTGGACAGGCTTGGAGAACTCGAAGGTGTTGAGGTCGATGGTGGCGATGTCGGGGCTCACCACGGCCGTGGGCTCCTCGGCGATGCGGGACAGGAGCGGCTCCAGCCACCCATGGAAACACTCGCCTGGGACACGGGGTAGGGTTGGAGCGGGGACAGGGGGACAGCCCCACCCAGGGGCAGGGGGCATCCCGGGGTGGACACTCACAGTGCGCATCCAGGAAGGTCAGCACCTCGCCGCTGGCCACACTGGCCCCCAGCAGCCGCGCCGTGATCAGCCCCTTGCGCTCCCGCTGCCGCACCACGCGCACGACCTGCAGCTGCTCCACGTAGCGATCCAGCTCCTCCTTCAGGTACTCTGCGGGCGGGAAGAGCATCCGGAGCCATCAGAGAGGCAGGTGCTGGTCCCTGCGTCCCACCAGCCCATCCTGCTGCCCCCATCGCATCCCAATCCCATCCTATCCTGCATTCCCATCTCATGTCATTCCATCCCACCCCATCGATCCCAATCCCATCGATCCCATCCCATCGCATCCCAATCCCATCCTATCCTGCATTCCCATCTCATGTCATTCCATCCCACCCCATCTATCCCATCCCATACATCCCATTGCATCCCATCCTGCATTCCCATCCCCATCCCAATCCCATCCTAATCCATCCCACCCCATCGATCCCATCCCACTGCATCCCATCCTGCATTCCCATCCCATGGATCCCATCCCATCCCATCCCATCCTACATTCCCACCCCATCCCATCCCATGGATCCCATCCTGCATTCCCATCCCTATCCCAATCCCATCCCATCCCATCGCATCCCATCCCACGGATCCCATCCCATCTGCTGCTGCTCAGATCCTGCAGCCGGGTTTGGGTTCAGGGACACCTTTGCCCCAAACCCAGCGTGTTTTTGGGTAAAGAAAGGGAGTTTTATAAGGGAACCGCCTGCTCCCATCTGATCCCCCTCTGGAGAGGGACTGGGGCAATGGCAGCATGAGGAGGGCGCATCCCTGCACTTGAAGGGTCAGCAGGGCCAAGCTGTCACTGAGGGAAGGGACAGCGGACACGGAGTCACCAGAGGAACCCGGGATTTCCAGGCAGATGCAGCCAAGCCAGGAGCTGGGAATGGCCAAGTGGGAGTTGGGATCCCTGGAAAACCATCCTGGCAAGGGGACCTGAGTCCAGCCCACATCCAGCCACAGCGGGAGCTGGGAATGGCCAAGTGGGAGTTGGGATCCCTGGAAAACCATCCTGGCAAGGGGACCTGAGTCCAGCCCACATCCAGCCACAGCGGGAGCTGGGAATGGCCAAGTGGGAGTTGGGATCCCTGGAAAACCATCCTGGCAAGGGGACCTGAGTCCAGCCCACACCCAGCCACAGCGGGAGCCGAGTTCGGGGGCAATGAAGCCCTGTAGCCCCACGAGGCTCCTGCTCCTCGGGAGCCCGTGGGTGGAAAGGGAGATTTTATCTGGGACAAGGGCAGAGTCCGCTCCTCCCAGCGCCCTGGCACTGAACCCCACGTTAATTAGCTCTGGGTGCTAATTAACGAGGCTTGCAGCTGGATGGGAATGGAGGTTTGTGGGACACCCGATTTGACCCCAGGGCTGGGTTAACAGTGGTGCTGGGCAAGGGAAAATCCCAGGGGTGCTCTGGGGTGGATGTGGAACAACGGGGAGCGGCTGCTGGCGGATCCTGGGATTTCGGGAGCAGGAGCCGCTTCTCCCAGCGGCTCAGAGCTGTCACTTCCAGGCACGGAAAGGCACCTGGCATCCCCTGCATCCTGCCGGGGCTCCCGCATCCCTCTGGCCCCACATCCTGCCATGGGCCCCGAATCCTCCCATCCTCACAGCTCCCTCTGGCTCCTGCCTCCCTCTCGCCACCACATCCCGTCCTGCTTCCCTCTGTCCCTCATCCCCCGTGGCTCCTGCACCCCTCTGACCCTCGTGGCCCCCACCCACCCACCATCCGTGCTGGCGTCATCCACAAGGATGACCTCGCGGAGCAGCCGGGCCGGGGACGAGTGCAGGACGCTGTAGACTGTCCGGAGCAGGGTGGACCAGGCCTCGTTGTGGAACACGATGACCACGCTGGTGGTGGGGAGCGGGGGGCAGCGCTTGAACTTCTGGTCGATGCACCTGGGGGACAGAATGGGGGGCCAGGACTGGAGTGACCCCCAATTTCCTCCCCGCCCCAAACTCCACAGCGGGGGAGCAGCTCCGGCCCCTCTGGACTCATCCCTGCTTTGATTCCCATTGATTTTGGTTGAGTGAGTCCCACTCCCGGCCCCCGTGTCCCCGCTTTGTCACCGCTACACCTGCTAGGCACGGATAATCGCCTGGATTCCTCCCTCCCTTTCAAGGCTTTTTCCATCCCAAATTCCCCCCATGTGTCCCCCATCCCACCCCTCCGCGCGGGCAGGGCTGGGGGGGCCCCACTTTAATCCGGCAGCCCCTGGTCGAGGGCAGGCAGGGAAATCTCTGGAGTTTCCCCATTTCCCTCCCCCCTGCCCCAGCGGGGTCCGAGGCTGTTCCACTCGGCTGAGAAAAGAAAAAGTCTGACCGCTGGAGCTGATGGAATAAAGGAGGGAGAGGAGGGAAAGGCGGGGAGGTGCCGGAGCCACCAGGCAGGTACAGGGAGACACAAAGAGCCTGGTGCCCAAAAACCCACCCCAAGGGTCCCAAGTTAGGGAAAAATCAAAATAAATAATAATAAATCATAATAAATCATAATAAATACATGCATTTTTCCAGCTGTGTCTCCATTCAATCCCCCAGCCAGTGCTGGGTGACACCTTGGCCCCAACCTGCTTTGATTTCCTCTTAAATTTGAGGGAGCAAGGGGCCGGATTTCGGGGAGCAAGGGGCCCCGGGGGTTTTGGGCCCGGCTCTCACTCGGGGGGGCGGCTGTCGGGGCCCAGCGCCCGCTGCAGGGAGATGCGGTCGCTGGCGAAGGCGTTGAAGCAATGCTTCTCGTAGCCGCGCTCCTTCTCCTTCGTCTCCTCGGGCGTCCAGCGATCCTTCTTGAAGGCTTTTCCGTCGGCTCCGGGGCTGGCGGGGTCCTGGGGGGGCCTCTCCATGAGCGGCCGCAGCTCGGCCGCGGTGTAGACGCCGGGCAGGCAGGAGCGGGCGCTGGGCAGCGGCTCCGGCGGCGGCTCCGGGGCCCCGATCTGCAGCCGCGGCATCGAATCCCGCAGGTCCCGCACGGCGCCCAGCATCAGGTCCAGCACCTGGCCCTTGCCCTGCACGATGTTCCGCAGCCACGGCTCCTCGCCCGGCTCCTTGCTCCCCACGTCCTTCTGGAGGATGAAGAGGAAGAGGACGAAGAGGGCGCCCGCCAAGGCCACCTTCAAGGGGCTGTAGCGGCGGCGGAACAGCCTCATTTTGGGGCTTTTTGGGTGTTTTTGGAGGGTTCCTCGGGCTGGGATGGGGGATTCAGGGATGTGGGGTCTCGGGGTGCATCACGATGTCCTGCTCTGCTCCAGCGACCTGGCGGAAGGAGAAACACCTGCAGTTAATTCCTGGGCTGGATGGCAAAATAGAATATCTCGTACTTAAGATAAAATATATTGTACTCAGAATATAGAAACAGAATCAACCCATGGAATAGTTTGGGTTGAAAAGGTCCTTAAAGATCATCCAGCCCCACCCCGTGCCGCGGGCAGGGAACCTCCCACGGGACCAGGTTCATAACAAATAACAATATAATAATACAACAGAAATATAATATATTCATATATCGACGCAGTAATATAATATTAGTAACATTAACATATCGATATTGTGATACAATATTAGTAAAATATTAATACAGCCATATAATATCAGCAATATATTAATATAAAGTTGGGCACAAGCGACACCTGCAAAATCCATTCCCCTCCCAGCCCCATAACGCATCCCAAAATTAAAACACCAGGAAAAGGGCGCGTTAATAAACGCCGGAGGACAAGCAGGACCCGACAACCCCACACGGGACCCCCCCAAAAGTTTCTCCTGGGACCGATCCAGAGGCTGCAGCCTCCCCCCGCCACAGCCCCTCGCACGCCGAAGTTAAAATAGAGCCAAAAAATCTGCAAAAAATGTTTTCGGCCGCGGGGAAAAAGCCTTTTCCTCGGCATTTTCCTGCCTGGGAAGGAAAACTCGAGCAGACCCCGCGGTGCTCCGGGTTCGGCCGAGTGGGAGAAGCAGGTTCGGTGTGCGGTGCCGCGGCCGCCGGGAGCTCGGCGCCAGCTCCCGGTTTTCCCCCGGGGTCCGTCGGAAGCTCTGAGCTTTCCCACCACCCCCAAACCTCCCGCGGCTCCTCTTTGTGAGCCGCAGCCGCCGGAGCATGGACGAGCCCGGCGGGATCCATTCACCGCCATCTCCTCCTCCTCCACTTCGGGGTCCCCCGCCTTCCCTTGGTTCCTTTTTTCCCTTTTCTTTTCATTCTCTTGGACATGGGGCGGGGAAGGGCACCTGCCACAACTTCAAGGGCGAGGAAGTTTGGGTTGGGGAGGAGGAGGGTCCCGGGGTCCCTGCTTTGAGCGCCGCGGGATCAAAGCCGGACCACGCTTCACTGCCAAGGGCGCCCCGGCCCCATCCAGCGGCTCCACGGAAAAGCAGAATCAGGGGGAAAAAAAACCATTAATCCCCTCGCATTTTCTGCGATTTCCTCGGAATTCGGGGCCGGAGCTGAGCGAAGGTGCCCGCACCCCACTCGTGCCCCTGAGCACCGAGGTTTTCATTGCGCGGTGCTGCTGTGCAAGGACGGAGAGGGAAAAGCAACGGATTTTGGGGGGAACAAACCCCGTGTCCATCACCTCCGCATCTCTCCGAGTTTCCTTCCTGCCACGTTGCTAACGAAGCTCGTTAGCTGTCGGTGCTAATTAACCCCAGAGGGACGCTCAGGTGTGCGGGGGGTGTGCACAACGAGCGCTGCCGCTCCCGGGGGGCCCCAACCCCCTCCCCAGTCCATTCCCAAAGAGGGCCAAAAAGCCAAATACAAATAAAAAATCCCTTCCCCAAGGACTGGGGTGGATTTGGCATCGAGCTCCAGAGCGAGCTCCTGGTGCACCTGCGCTCTGCGCTGCCTGCCCTGCAAACCCCCGGGTGGGTTCTGCTCCAGCCCAACTCGAAAATCCCCGGGGCTGGCCCTGCACCCTGGAAAAACAACGTTCAAATGACCCAGTGGAGCCTACTGGGGTCAGAAAACGGGGAAAAAAGCTTTCCTGGGTGTTCGAGGAGCATCCCCCGTGGTGTGAGAGGGAGGAACGGTGGGAAGAGGCAGAAATCGAGAGATCTTCGGGGAGAAAAAAAAAAGGGAAATAAATAAAATACAAGAGAATTGACCCCGACACTGCTGCGGGCGAGGTAGCCAAGGGCTCCACGTGGCAGCGAGCCACGGTGACATCGGGAGTGGCAGCGACGGGGAAGAGCCAGGAGCGGGAAGTGGTTTGCAGCAGGGGAAACTCGGGATTGCTCCCGGTGGGATTCGGCTCCAGTGTGAGGAGCGGGAGGCGCTGGGGAGAGCGAGGGGTAGGAGCCCACACGAAGCCACGATCGCGTCGGGCTCCCCCCGGCCAGGGGCTGCCCTCGTCCCTTGGGATGAGCCCGAGGGGTCCTGGAGCCGCTCCCGGGGCTGTGGGATGGGAGCCCCCGGAGGTGGGGCTGGGTGGGGGTCTCTGCCCCGCCCCGTGGGGGTGAGGGGGGCCAGGCCCTCCCACCGCCCTGCCCGGAGCTGCCGCAGCCCCTGGAGGCGCTGAGCTGCCCCGGGGGCTCCATCCGTACCCTCCCGGCCCCGGGGGGCTCCATCCCAGGGCCACGAGAATCCCGTTCCATGGAGGCGGCATCTGCAGCGGGACCCCGAGCACCCAAGCCCCAGGAGGGCCCCTCACCGGCACCCCCTGCTCGCCCTTGTCCTGGGGCGAGGGCTCCTCACCGGGACCCTCGTGCCTCCCTTGGTGTGGAGAGGGATCCACACCGGGCCCCCAGACCCCCTTACCGCGGCGGGGGCTCCGCACGGGGACCACCGGGACTCCTGGACTCCCTTCCCCCGGGGCCAGCACTTCACCCCGGGACCCCCAGACCCCCTTACCGCAGAGGGGATGCCGCACCAAGACCCCCGGGACCACGGGACCCGCTTTCCCTGGGGCGGGGGCTGCGCGCCGGGACCCCGGGACCCCCTTCCCCCAGCAAGGGCTCGGCACTGGGACCCCTAGACCCCCTTACAGCTGAGGGGCGCTCAGCAACGGGACTCCGGTCCGGTCCGGTCCGGTCCCCTCTCCTCTCCCGGCTCCACGGCGGCTGCGGGGCCGCGGGTGCGTCCGGGCGGGGCGGGGCCTCCGCGCTACCTGTGCCCCGCCCCCGGGACAGGTGCACGGGGCGGGGCCGCCGCGGGCCTGGAGCCGCCGGTCCCGGGGCAAACGCCGGGTCCTAAAACCGCCCGCCCGGGAAAAACGCCGGGTCCTGGAGCGGCCCGTCCCAGGAAAAAGGCCCGGTCCCAAAGGCACCTGTCCCGGGAAAAATGCCGGGTCCTAAAGGCGCCTGTCCCGGGAATAACGCCGGGTCCTAGAGCTGTCCGCCCGTCCAGGAAAACGCCGAGTCCTAAAGCCTCCCGTCCCGGGAATAACGCCGGGTCCTGGAGGTACCTGACAGTGAAAAACGCCGGGTCCCGGAGTCACCCGCCGGCTCCGCCCCTGAAATGGGGGTGCCGTGCTGGAAACCAGTAAAGGCCTGGCACTGGGGACACTGGGAGCCTCAGGAACCCACAGAGATCACAGGGTGCGAGCCCAGGGGCGCTGGGACCAGTAAGGAACTGGCACTGGGGACACTGGGGGCCACAGGGACCTGTGGAGGTCCCGAGGTCATGACCCCAGGTGTGCTGGGACCAGTAAGGGACTGGCACTGGGGGTGATGGGAGAAGCCCCGGGGGTCGGGCCCGGGTGGGCTCCATCACCCAGCCGAGGATTTTCCTTTGGCTCCGGCGCTGTGTGCAGGATTTGGGAGATTCGAGCTGGAGCCGAGAGAGGATTAACGGGGATTATTGGGATTTTAGCTGCAATATTAACCAGCTCACAGGACGTGAGGTGTCCGGGGCACAAACACCCAGCAGCCCCAAGTTAAAGCACCGATGAGCTGGAATAGGGCGTGGGGGAAAACTGAGGCACGGCTTGGAGCCGAGCCTCGGCCCCCACGAGCCCCCCGGGGCCCCCATCACCCTCGCCGGGGCTTTTCCGAGTTCACTTCGGAGCCGTCGCTCTCGCCCGTTTCGTTTCCTGCCTCGGAGGTTTCGCTCTTCGCTCAAAACCCGCCGGGGAAATTCCCTCCCCCAAATGTGCTGCTGCTCGCCTTTTTGGCGACCGCCGCTCTCAGCTCGATGTCCCCGCGGGCACCGGGCAAGGCCAGGACGGTCCCCATCACCGTAAGTCACTTTTGGGGGGAAATAGAGGGGTTTTGGGTCCGCGCCGGGCTGGGTGGTGGGGATGGGATTTTAGGTGCCCTGAACTCGCCCCGCTCCCCCCGCCCGTTCCGCCCCTCGGCGAACCCCGAAAATGGGAATTTCGAGCTCCCAAATCTCTGCTTTTAATTGCAGCTTGGGAAAGGCTTTTTCGGGAGATAAAAATCCCCCGCTGCAGCTTCGTCCTGGTGGCACCAAGCTGGGGGAAATGAGAAGGAGCTGAGTCCCGAAAAACCCCAGCAGGGATGGAATGAAATCCACGACAAAATCTTTCCAGGATTCGTAGGGAGTGACAGCTCCGGGTCACACTCCAATTAATAATTAATTGGCCTCTTGATATGCAACTCTCAGGCAAAATAAAACTCGAATTAGAGGTGGAGTTGGCTGCCTTGGGGAGTGAAAATGTTTATTTTTAAGGATCAGAGGAACCCAAAGAGCCAAGATCCGGGTGAAGTCACCCCTCGGTGTGGGGCGAGCACCCGAATTCCCTGCGCTGGGAGCAAACCTTACCATTGCCTCCGAGGTTTTCCTTGCTCCAGGTGCATTTCCCTCGGGATTTCTGCCCTTCATCCCTCCCGGGGAATCCACGGCGTCGGAGGCGGCTCCAGCCAAACCCCTAATTTGAGCCAGAGTTTAAATTTAACGCCGAGCTCAAACTCGCAGCGCTGAGCGGCAGCAAACCTGGAGGAGCTGACAGGAAGCCAGGCTGATTTGCATATTTATGCTAATTAAGCTCGCACGAACCTTTCAGATCCCCTTTGCAGATGGTTTGCAGATCTGTGCCCGGCTTTGGGTTTATTTATTGTCTTTTCTCCCGGTAATAATTGGTGCGAGGTGGGAAAACTGGGAAGTTTAATCCACAATACAGCTGTTAAAGCAGGGACAAACGTGGGCAACACGATTTTCCTCCAGAATGACAATATTTGGTTAATTAATACTGGGCGGGTCTGAGCTGGGTGGTGCTTCCTGGGGTATTTTTGGGAGGAGAAGGGGGTGAGCAGCAAAAAAAAAGGGAATTTTTGTCCCCACCCTTGGACATCGTTCCTTGGACGCGTTTGTAGTTGGAAATTTTTTTGCTCTCATGTCCAAAAAATTCGATCCTTTGGTACTGACTTGGAAACACAACTTTTTTCCTGGTAGATTTTTTTTGCTAAATGGGATTTTTGGGTTGTTTGGAAGCTGTGGGGACGAGGTGGAAAAGCCCCGCTCGGCTCTTCTTGGGCAGAACCACTTCCCTTTTTTCCTGTATAAATGACGAGAGAGCTGGGGATGCTCCCTCCTGCGCAATCCCGCACCTGCAGGATCACCCGGGATCTCGAGGTGCCCGCAGCACCCGCTCCTCCCCACCCCAGCAGCTCGGGGTGACCCCGGCGGCTCTCGCTGCCTTTGGGTAACACCAGCCAGCAACGGATGATGATGATGATGATGATGGTTATTACGATCACGATTATTATGATTTTAATGATTATTATGACGGTTACGATGACCATTGCTATGAACAGGTGCTCGTTCCCTCCCTTCTCCCCTGCCCAGGTGTGAGGAGATGGAGGAGGTGTTCCTGCAGCTCCGGGGGGAGGTGGCCAGGCTGCGGGAGCTCTGCTCGGAGCAGGGGCGGCTCCTCCGGAGGCTGAGGGCCAGGAAGGGGCCGGTGCTGGGTGAGTGGGGCCTGGGGGGGTCCCCAGGGTGCGAATTTGGGCTGGCAGGGCCGTCCCCACCTTTGTC
>VZRN01004244.1:0-16244 GCA_013397935.1 Dasyornis broadbenti
GTGGCACAGGTAATTTTTTCTGTGTATCAGTTTTAGATTGAGCTTTTACAGAGTTGGAATAATTTTTTTTACAGGGTGATGTGTCACCAACCCTTGCTGTGCTAAACAGGATCCAGCCAGTGCCGATTCTGCTCTGACAATGACGTAGCTGAACATCAGGTGGGTGACACACACACCCCAAAACAAGGAGAAATAAGTGAAGCTGGGATAGCAGAGCTGAGCCCTAAGCCAGGTTCTATTCCTACCGTGGAATCACCGGGGCTTATGAGCTCAGAGCTCTCCCTTAACTGACAGGAGAGTTCACAGAAAGCCCCAGAGCTGAAGGAGCCATGGAGGTAGCTCAGCTCCAGGTGGATGCACTGCCAGGCTGTTCCTGCCTGGGGCACTTTGCTGCCAGAGAGGAGTTTGGGAAGGGCTCCAACACTTCTGGATGCTGCCAACCCCACAGCAAGAGCATCCCTGCTTTTCCTGGAACGCACATAATCCCTTTCCCAGAGCTCCATGGGACACTCACCATAGATCCCTGCGCAAGGCACTTGGGAGGGCTCTGCAGCTCCAGCCTGCCTGCACTGCTGTGTCCTGGTTTGCTCCTGGAATTCCCAGCCAACAAACTTCTCTGTGCCCCTCCACTGCCAGCCCACTGCCACAGCAGGCTTGGGAAGATATTCCTGCCTGGGATTTAACTGCCTCTCATATTCCAGGTTTCCTGGTTCATCCTTTTTGCCACTCCTGAGTGCTGACCAGTGATCACTCAGTATTCACAAAAAAAAAAAAAAAAAAAAAAACCTTTTCTTGGTTCTCAANCCTTTTCTGTGTTGCTCAATGCAGCTTTACACCACTCAGTGACCCTGTTAGCAAAGCTCAGTCTTTGAAAACACATCCCTCAGTAACGCTGGAGACAAATCACAGCAAATATAAAGCAGCTTTGAACTCTGAAGTCATCATAATCCACAGTTACAATTATGTGAAACAAATAAATGAAGCCGGATTAAGTGATGATCTCTGGCCAGGTGCCAGAGAGTGGCACCAACAGTTATCAAAAGGAATCAGGAATGAGGCTGAGGAAAATACTGGGCATCTTAATTTATGTTCCTTGTGGGTTTCTGCTACAGATTTTTTTTCCTTTTTTTTTCTTCTCATTTACCATCACGTTGATGAGTGCCTCCAAATGGGACATGAAATTGAAATTTCCACCATGACTTCCATGCTGCAGCTTGCTGTGTATCCCATGCCTCTCCACCCCACAGTCTCTCCATGCCACAATCCTCTTCGAACACAAAACTCTTTCTTCCAAATTGGAATTCAGGGAATTGTCAACAAGTCCCAATCCATGCAGAGTAAGTGCAAATGTGAGGAGCCTGATGATAATCCTGGGACAAATGCTGCTCCCCATCAGCCTGGCATCAGTTCAGAGCCTTCTGGCTGTGCTGGGGCTGCTCTGTGTCGCTGTTGCTTGGAGCTGGAGCGGTTTCACCCCTATCAGAGCTCACTGATCCCCACGGTGAACGTGTGCATCTGGTTTTGAGTTCAAGCAGTTCAACAGTTCCTTGCTGCCAGCCTCAGGGATATTTCGGTAGGATGAACTCCTTTACCTACAGAGCCATAAAAAGAAATGGCGTTAACAAGGGGCTATGAGGTGTTACTGCAGAGGTGATGAGGTGCCTTTATGGGACCTCGCAAAGCAAAGCGCTCGACACCAGGCACAATTCCTCTTCTACCAGTGCTCTGGGCAAGGTGGAAACGCCAGGCTTTTCCCAACCATTGCCTGTCTGCTCACGTGTGCACAGGAAGTCTCGAGGCCCCGTCTGCGGCACGTTCAGCGCTCCGTGCTCGGCCGAGGTTCCCAATCCCCGGCTGAAGGCACGTGGAAATCCACTGCTGGCAAACCTGAGGCTGTCAGGGGTTCTGGCCATTACCCTCAGCCGTCTTTACCCTATTAAGGGTAGCTCAGTCTCAGGAAGGACAAGCTGTGCCACCAGTTTTGGTTCCAGGCTGTGCTGTAACGACCCACAGTGCCTAGGAAATGTCTCGCCAGTGGGAGGGCACAGACAAATTCCCCACAGCCACCTTTTGTAGCAGGTGGATGTACTGGCCTCTCTTGCTGCCAAAGGGATCTTAGGAACCTGCCTTCCAGACTCCTGAATTTGTCCTGCCCAAACCACGCAGCACTGAAATCGCGGGGAGCGGCACCGGTGCCGATTTGCTGTTGAATGCTCAGCCCAGTCCCTCTCCAGGCTGTGACAAACGGCACACATCTCCCCTCAGGGAGAAAGGGATACTTGTAGGAACAGCACAAGGTGCAAAATATGGCTAACACTCTATTCTAGCTTTTTTTCCCAGGGCTCTTTTCTTCTGTGACTATTGCTTATGGCACTGCAGTTAAAAATAAAGTTCTGAATTATGGTCCCAACTCTCTTGGATAGACAAGAAGGACAGTGACTTTATACTGACTCCTACCGTTTGTTCTATACTACTTTACCCAGCATTTGTAAGATCCTTATATAATTTATGACAAAAATGGATTTAGATGTTTTCTCTGAAATGTGAGGGGAAAAGTTACATTCACTTGCTAGAATTGGTTGCTGAATAAAGAGCAGGTAACTACAAGAAATACTGGTTAAAGTTCTGCTGAGAGAGGGGCTTTGCAGCATGCAGAAATTAATGCCATGTTTCCAAGAGAAAAGATCTGTGTTTCCCAAGTTGATTTGTAAAAATCTGTTAATATTCATTTATTAATCCTAATTTTAATACAAAACAAAATTTTTAAAAAATAATATAAGGCACCACAAACTAGATTAAGACGGAGACATTACAAAAGATTAACAGTCTGTGAGTGGATTAGCACTTGGCCTGGCAATACAGGTGGCAGCCAAAGGTACCAAGTGTCCTTGGAGGCACAGTGTCCCCCAGGCAGTGCCCAAGGGTGCTGTATTTGCAGAAGGTCTCTTACTCACATTGCTGGCCTTGTGCTCTCCTGCTTGGGACTGGAGTCTCCATAGCTGCTCCAAGGCTGGCATATGAAACAGGAATTATTCATGACTCCAACACTGAGGCAACAAAAGCATCATGGGAAAGTGTTGTTCCTTGTCCTTGAAGGGATTGCAAACACATCTATGAACACAACAGACCAGACATTTGTATGAGGGTGTTTGAAGCTGTGTAGAAGATAATGCAAGAGGTAATTTTCTGTTTTAGCTGGGCTTTTCCTCACCATCAGTTGCTACTAAATAAGTCCCTACCATTTTTCAAGGGCATAACTTGCAACAAGACAGCAATAACAATTACATATTGTTTTCAATAAGATGCCATTTTCCTTTCTGGCAGGCAGAAATGGGCTTTTAATGGGTAACATTTGTTTCATAAAACTCCCACATGCTGCCTTGACAATTACAAGGGAGGAAAAGAGAAGAAAACAAACCCAAAGCAAAGGCAGAAAATACAAAGAGCAAATGAAGGATTCATTGCAATGATTTATCTTGTGTTCCAGGCTGAGGCACTTTTTGGCTGGATCAGACACCTCTGGTGAACCTGTGCTGCAGAGCTCTACTGAGATCTTGGGTTTCCCACCTGGTGCAGCCCCACAGCCATTTTGAGCCACGATGGGAAATACTGGAAGGGAGTTCTCATGCAAATAGAGCCAGTCAAATAAAAACAAAAATTATAGGGCATAAGCTTTCCACACTATAAAAAATTAACGAATATAGGAAAAATTATGGAAGACAAATAAATGGCGCCAACCTCACTGCAGAAGCTGAAGTGCACTGTGAAGCAGCAGTAGTTTAACCTGAAGAATGGGAAATCAACATCTGTGAAGAGCCAGGACAGTAGCCATGGCCACTAGCCATGGCCACTGCTTTTCCATGTCTATTTTTGAGTCTTCCAGCATAGCTGGTGAGTAGCAAGAGGCACTTTTTCCCTGAATAGACCCAAACCACGAGACTTTGAAAAATCTGTCAGCACTGCCTCATGACTGGTGCCAGGGAGCTGTAGACAGGCAACTGAGTGCCATGCACTAAGTGGTTGGACAAAATCCAAGGGCTCCATGTATTCTGTGTTAGAAAGAAAAATTGGCATTGCCACCACGTATCTTTGAAGCAATCCTGCTTACCTACAGAGGTCCTGTTCCCCAGGCCCAGGGGGAAGCAAGCCACAGGAGATGGATTTGTTTGCACAGCCCTAGGTCAGGCTCAGCCAGCCCTATTCAATCCAGTATTTACTTATCATAGCAGGTCCAAGAAATTCTGCAGCAAAAAATACTATTTCCTAAATTTGGGTACTCTGCAAAAATTCACAAGTTCAATTTTTTTAATAGTGTGATACCAGCACATTATAATTTTTAATAAAAATTGTATCCTGTCATCCAGAAACAAGGCAATGCAAGCTCATCTCCACAGAGTGGGACACTGCACCCTGCCTTTGGTGCACAGGAATTGTTTTCATTTGTCACATAAACATTTTACTGCCACAAAAAGTAACTGCAGTGGAGAGGGAGCAGCTCCCAGCTGACAGTGCAGCCATGCTTCCTCAGATCAGCCTATAACCTGGGATAAAAAAATTGTAAAAGCAAAAGGAGACTTCTTTGTCTTAAAGCAGAAATGTCCGGTAATACCCATGTTCTACCTTGTGTAAGTCTGAAGAATTTTTAAGGCATCACATGCTGAAGATGGGACAGGGGAGTATCAGCCAGAGTCACTGGTGTACTCTGAGGGCTTGCTGCTGGATTAGCCTGTAAGATTCCCAATAGTTTAAATGGAGTTTAAAGCTCTGCAGATCACATCTACCTGAGAACTACATCCAGATTGTAAAACAGGACAAGAACAGGTTCAATACAATGGACATTCCCACACAGGCACAGACCCTGCACTGCCATGGCGAGGCCATGCTGCCTCCTTGGACACTGATTTCCTGAGGCTTTGCCTGATGCTGTTTTCATTCTTCACGCTGTGGGGCTCCATCACTCACTCACCCTGGGACATTGCACAGTTTAGCAGACATTACTATGGCTGATTTACCCCTGACATTCATCCAAAAGTCTACTTTTCCTAATTTAATTCCATTCTCCACAAATCTTTTTTTCCTCCATGGGTATTAAGGTGTTCCTTTTTTATTCCAGTTAAAGCCAAGCTATTGGCAACTAGGAATCAGTCTTATGCTTAGCTGGAGAGACATAACCTTGAGCAGGTATGGGTAATTATGGACAGTACTTAGGGGTCTGCTAAAACTTTCTGCCTGATTTCCTGTCCCTGCAGGGATGATAATTGGTGTTCCACATGGAAAGTACCCCAGCCCCTCTGGCAGCGAGCAGGGCAGCACTGAGAGGCTCCAAGAGCAGCTCTGTGCAGCCCCCCAGGCTGGGAGAGGAGAGGGAAGTGTGTCCCAGCTCTGCAGAATGCCAGAGACCAAACAGAGCCATGAAAATCACTGCTGGAGGGACCAGGGTCAGATGAGCTTCTCCCCAGGCTGTGGCACAACACTGTAGAGACAGAAAAATGTGACCCTTGGAAGTTGAATTCATAAGGAGAGGAAGGAATGGGTTATGTTCTGATTGCACATTGGCTTAAATCGGGAGCTGCTCTAATAATCCTGTGGAATGGGATGGGCCTGAGCGCCAGCTGAACAGAAAGGCAGCTCAGGCTGAGGCCATGTGTGTCCCAGGTTTGCTTTTACTTTCTAAATTATTTTTCCTTAATGTAAATATCAACCACAACAGGTACTAACAGAAGACTCCAGGAGCCTTTCCCAGCTTTGGGCTTCAACCCCCCAAAGCTTGCCTCTCATAATTCAGTTTTAGCTTCAGGCACTTTAAAGTTAATAGACTCATTTGAGCAAAGGGCTTATTGGAAATCCATGTTGGAAAATAGTGAGTGTAAGTGTGCTGGTGCCAAGCTATAAACACATTTATACAGTGCAGTAAATCGGTGCTGCTGCCTCTCTTTGGTGGGCGCGGGCCAATTAAGCCGAATGTACAGGATATGAGGATGGAACCTGTTCAGCTGCAGGCAGGTAGCAAAGACTGCAGCCACACTTCCCTACTGGGCCTCATTTCAACATTGCTCTGCCTGGCCAAATTTGATACCATTTGCCTTTGGCTTGTCATTCACTGCCTACTGAAAAAGAGCAGGGATTTGGAAAGGCATTGCCAGTATTGTGTGGGTGCAGCACAAGGACACACAAATGGAAGAGGCAGGAGAAGTGATGCCTGTGGACATCTACTGATACAATACTAATAATGATGCTGGACTCACTCTCAGAATTCCTGCATAAGTAGAGATCATATGATCTGACCAATGACTTTTTACAAACAAGAAAATGTTCTTTGTTACCAGAGCATTTCATTCAACGACCTTAATTACCCCCCTGCCTCTTGAGTGTTATCTAAAATACCAAACAAGGTACAAAGATGGGATGTTACAGAGACCTTGTTAGCTTTTAGTGCATTAAGTTCCTGAAAATTATTTATATTTTCTGTTTGTGTAAAATCTGTCATTGATTATTAAAAGTTACCATTGCCTGAATAGTTGCTCAGATTGTAGGAAGCTCAACATAGTTAGAAGCTGACAGCTGGCAGAGTTATCTTGTAAAAACTCTAAAATGCATTAGAATGTGCACATAAAAAGTAATTTTTTAAATGAGAGAGAAGAGGAAGAAAAGGGGCCCTGTGCCACATTTTAAAAGGGAGAATTCAGACTTTGAGAGAATTAAAAAGGGGGATTTCAAACATTCTTTTAAAGGTTTTGTTTTTCTTTTCAGATCCAAAACAGTCAAGCACACTTGTTGCTGCCCCAGTCCCTAATGCAAGATGGTCCTGTGCTACTCTACCGATACCTAAAGAGCAGGAGGAAGAGATTTCCAAATCAAGTGCCAAAAGCAACTGCCAGGTCACCAGCAGCGCCTGCCCAGGTCCTAACCCCTGGCACTCATTATCCATCTGCCTCGTCAGCTGCCTGAACAGATTCTCCATCCTATGGCTGGGCACAGGAACAGGCTGCCTTTCCTCTTTTCACACATCTTACTGTGGGTAGGTTTTTTTGGAATGATTTTTAAACTTTGTTCTAGCTATTCTGTTTGTATCTTCACTGCTCTCATTACTTGTTTCACTGCTGATTTAATCACTGGGACAAAAATTGATTGAAACAAGCAGTAAAGAAGCGAATACCTGTGAAGAGAAACCAAACTCATTCCCCTCACGAGGTTGGCAACTCACTGCACCATCATAAAACAGATATCCACCTTTAAATCTTGGCTTTTGAAAACACAGAGAAACTCCCAAAAGCACAAAGCACATCGTGCAAAACCGAAAATCCACAAATATCTCCTAAGGGTAATGCACTCACCATGGTGGGGAACAGCCCATAGCCCTGGAGCAGCAATCATAAGCAGCTCATTACTTGGCAGTCCTTTGCAGAGGAAACGCTGTCACCTAAAGAAATAAAGGAGATATCTTGGCATGGGCTATGGAAGCCTCTCTTCCCACACAGACTGACTGATATCAATATCATCTGGGGAGAAAGGGAAACCACAAAGTGGCAGGAAGAGCGCTGGCCTCTGACTGCAACTGCCCTCTTGCAGCACCCTGCTGCTGCCTTCCTTTTATTCCCCTTGACATCAACCTCTGACCCAGGGGTGAATGATTTCTCTGCATCAGTACCCATTAACACTACAAAAGGTGTCCCTTTTGCCTGAGGTGAGGACTATTTGGTGTGTGGAGTTTTGATCCTGACCCTTACTGACATGAGATTACATTCAGTGTAACTAACCCAAGTTTATCATTATTCCTGACTCTCAGTACAGCAAATCAGACCAAAATCTGCTCCAGTGAGCACACGCTCCAAGTAAGATACACAGTTGATTATTTCTACATATGAAAAATTTCAAATAAAACTCCCCAAACCTTTAAACTGTTTACTTATTTGTTGCACATGATGTTGCATGATACGAAAATTAAATATCTGGATTGTATTTCACCAAGTCCCAAGGGGTTAATAAAGGCATCTGTTTGCTGATTGTTTTCCTTCGATATAACCTTGTAAAAGTACATTAGTTCCTCATCAATTTGCAGTTTATCTCTGTATTTTCCCTGATGGCCCTCCCAATAGTATTGTGGGGAGGAGTGAAAGGACCACAGGGATTTCAGAACAAATCCTTTGGAGAATAATTTACGATATGTACATTTGTTTACTTCTGCCATAATTGCTACATCTGCTTTCCTGACACTAATTAATTAGCCCTCGTTTAATTAATTGTGTTCTCTGAGGAAGGTGGTGTTGACATTTTGCAGCTGGTACTTGAGAGGGGAGCTGTGGAAGGCAGGATCCCTGACAGCATCCCTGGTTTGAAGTGCTGCAGCTCCCCACACCCTGCCAGTGCCCATGGCCTGCGCTGGGCCACGCAGCTGGAAGGAACCCGCTGGATCTGAGCCTTCAGCCCTCCTGGAACTGCCAAAAAAACTTCAAGTGGAGAAGTAACAGTCCAAAATCTGACTTCAGTCTAAATAAACTCCAAACCCACAAACAGAGATGTAAATACCATACCTTGAGTTTCCACTCAGTGAGGCCTCCTCCTCTATTTATTTACTTAATTTAGATTTATCTCCACTTCCTTGGGTCAAACTCAGATGTGATGGGACAGATCTTGTTCTGGAGCAAGTTAATATCAGCCCCACAGGTCTGCCCTGCACATCATTCCTGTGTGTGACTGCACATCTTGTTTTACACACATGGGCAATCATGCATACAAATGCTCCTGTAATTTATCCCAGAGTGGCTGAACTGTTTATACAGGCAACTTTCCATCTAGTCCTAACACTCCACAGGCTACAGAGGTGTTTTCTCTTGTTCCCAAAATATTATTCTTCATTAATTGAATTTCAGTAAAACAGCTATACCTTTGAGAGCTGGAGATTCTTAATCTCCTAACAGGCTCTTTGAGGTCAGGGGAAGAAAAAAGTCTAATATTTTCCACAGTGCTATACAGCCTACTCATTTCTTGTCAAAATGGCATGTGTTTACCATCCCTCATTGATACTCTGACTGGACTTTGGCACGGAAACCTTTGCCAACAATCACTTTACAAGCAAAACCTGCACATTTCTCCCTGAGAGCTATTTTTTAACAACACTTTCTTTAAGGAAAATTCTTTTCACAAAATTTTGTGGCTGGCCGAGATGTCCTGCTTGCAGCCTGGCTGCGCCAATTTCAGCACCATCACACCGGGAATGAATGGAACTGTTTTTGGTGGCATGATGTCACATGCATTGACCATATCCCTGGCAACAGCGAGCCTGTCCTGGGGCTGTTAGAGAAGAAAGAAATGGAGTGAATCAGAATAAGCCACAGTCCCTGCAAGAAGGGGGAAAAGAAAAGAAAGGAAGAAAGGAACAGCCACAGACTGGGGTCTGGGAAGATTAGGTGCCAGTTTGAAAACACTGAGGCAATGGACTGAAATCCACAAGATTACTTGTCTACTTTCTAGCTGCACCAATAATCATTCTCTGCTCATTACCTTCCGTTTTGTGCCATGGGTGCCATTAGCAGTGTCACAGCAGTGCCCAGGACAGCCTAGGGGTGCACAATGCATGTGCGGGGGGACGTGCCACGGCATCAGCTACCAGACACATCTCAGGAAGGAGTTTCAGTGCCTGAGGTGATATTGTTTTGCTTGCAAACATCTGAGCTCTCCAATTTGGCAAAAAGAAAAAAAAAAAACAAAAAAAAGCACTGCATGTCATTCTTTTTAGGGCTCCACATAAAAATCCTATCAGTGCTTTATAGACAGCAGTATGGTAGTTTTCCCAGCTTCAAATGCTTTCCTGTTCCTGCTACTCATCCAGATGGAAAGGTTCTGGAAACAAAAGCAGTACAATGAAGGCATGTGTGAGTTTGCTTCCAGACACTTCAGATTGCAGATATTTATCTTACTCTTTGCTGTTGGCAAGTCTGTCATTGAAGGGCATAACTACAGGTTTATCAGAAATGCAGAAAAACCTTCTCTTCCTGCTCTCTTTCACTTTGTCTTTCCTGCAAAGCAAGTTATCAGCAAACACCAGTCAACACTTGATTGCTGTAATGCAGGTGATTACAAGAAATAAGAAATATTTGCTATTTCTGCATGTTGTCTCTGTCTGTACCCAGAGCGCTGCTTCCACTTGAAACTGTTTTTCACCACTGTTATCTGAAGCCCACAGCTCATAACAAAAAGAGCTGATTACATAAAACCAAAATGCCATCAGGCTGTCAAAGCCAAATACCCTCAGTACAAATCCCAGGCTAGGCCTAGAGCTGGCTGGCAGAGCAGCAGGAATGCCCTTGTGGCAGTGCAGAAGAAACGCGTGCTGCAAGCGTGGCAGCCTGGCCCGTGTGCAGCTCCTCCTCAGATCCTTGCGGACAGCAGTGAGGCAGCCTCTGCTCTCAAGTTTCACAAAGGTTTTTGCTGGCTTCTGCAGCACAAGGGGCACAGAAAGTAGGGATCACCGGCATGCCTAAATTTTGAATCACTACAGCATCTGAATCTGATGGTTTGCTGGGCAATTTTGCAGTACTCCTCTCCCATCTTACTATAAACAGTCTAAAAATGTGTGAGACTGCTCCCTCTTGCAGGATAAGGTTTTAATTTTGACTTCTAACTCAATACTAACAGAAACTATCATTTCAGAAAAGCTGCTGTTACTGTTAAATCAGGGAGTCAAAAGTCAGTTTTATGTGGAGGAGTTTGGTTTTTAGTGGAGCTTATTTCTAGAATGAAGACATGGCTTTGATAAAGTTGGAACACACCCAAACTACAAATCAGAGTTTTTAACTTCCAAGTTGGCATGCAGTCGGCTGCCTTTGTTTTCCCCTATTTTTTTTTCAGAGCTCCTGGCAACTTCTACTCTAGCTGTGCAAGTTAAGAGTAGTGGTATCTGTAGGATTACTGCCAGAGTTTAAAAAAAAAAAAAAAAAAAAAAAAAAAAAAAAAAAAAAAAGTAGAATTACTTTAGATCCTTGCTTCAGAGAAGCCCTGCCATGAAGGGGAGCTGGAGAGATCTTTCCCCTTGAGTAAAGCAAATGACATGAGAAATGCCGTTCAAAGCCAACATCACACCCTGGCACAAGATCAAGACTCTGGAAGGTTTCTGTCTTGGAAAGCCGGGCTCCTGAGAACGGTGGTAAACTCACCTTTAATATAAAGAACAAATATCTTAAAAAAGGAGATTGAATCAGTTTAGGTAAGTGCATTTTCTTTATGCTCTCTTCAGGAGCTTGGATGCCCCTCTCTTAAAACCTACCGATGCTCCTACCTCGTGCTTGTCTCTGGAAGTTTCAGCTATAAATTATAAACATGGTAGTGAACATCAGTGAAAGAAAAACAAGCAATTAAGGACTTGACTGGGAATCAGGCAGAAGTTCAAGCAAAGCATCTCCCTGGTTATATTCCACTGCTGCCCCACCTGACGACCCCTGTGTGGGGTGAGGTGCAGTGGAGGGTCAGCAGAGAGGAAATACCCTCTTCACGCCTCAGCATCATGTTCTACCTCTGAGACATTGCTGGTATTCCTTGGCAGCACCTCATCCTGAGCTCACCTCCAGTTTGTACTGACCCACTGTAAACACCAGCCCATGTCCCAGAGCACCAGCTGGGCAGGAGAGAGGTTTTCTTTACTCTCTGTCCAACCAACCTTTTTCTTTATAGGTAGTGCCAGGGACACTTAAATTTATATTCCCACTATGCTTGCACAAAATATTTAGGTATGAATAGTGCGAATTAACCAAAAATCCCACAAACAAACAAACAAACAAACAAACAAACAAACAAACAAACAAACAAACAAACAAACAAACAAACAAACAAACTCCAGGCTATGCAATGTGACCCTCCTCTCCCTTGCTGGCAGTTCAGAGGAGTCCTGACAGTGTCACACAGATGCTACCTGAGCAGGTGCTCTGCTGCCATTCCCAAGTTTCACGCAGAAACAGATCAGGCTTTGCTTCACCTCCAGCATGGCTGAGTCAGGCTCCCGTTGAGCAGAAAATACAGGAGATTTTGCTTCTTGCAAACAGCTTCTTGCTGTTAGGAAAGTGTTTGTGATGTGTCCGGCCCTAGAGGAGTGCCAGGCCTGATTAATATTGTTTAACAAAGCATTTGGCTTGCCTCTGATGAACAGGAGAGGTCAGAGGGCAGGGACCTATGCTGAAAGCTAATTGCTGAAGTTATTTGTCTGGCTTGTGTTAGGTGCTTGGATCCTGCTATACAAGTCAGAAGTGTAGAGTGCCCTAAATGCAATATTGTAATTGAAATGCTTATAACACAAGAGAGAAACAATTCACTGATCATCTCATTAGAGGTTTAGCTATTTACATCTGGACAGCTTTTCCTCTTTGATCTTGTAAGAAAAATGAATGGAAGTTTAGGACACATTCAATTGCTTTTGTAAAGGCTTGGATCCAAGCAAAAGACACGTACAATCCAGGAAATAACAACGAGGGGTTGTAAACTTATTCAATACCTCTGAACAGTTCTAGATACCAAAGCAGACATTTCCAAGGTTAAAGAATTCAAGAATGCTGCCTCCTGGTTTCCATTTGACTCCCATTACAAACCTCATTTGTACGCTACAAAACAAAACAATATCCTTCTCCCTGTGGACACATGAATGAGCTACATTGTCATTGTTTGGTTTTATTTTTTGCCCCTCATAGTCTACAAAAAACTGCAAGCGCTGTAGCCTGAAAATTGCATGAGTACAGAAATCTCTGCTCCCATCTATTGGTGAGCAAGAGAAGAATGCCCATAAAACCAATAAATCTGTTTAGTTATTTTACCCAGGTGGATGGATGGGTGGATAATACAGGGGAAGGGGCTCTCTGGTACCATCTGCTTGTTAATAAAAGTAGTGGCCTTTCTTTTATTTCACTCCTCATTCCTCCAGTGGCTCTTCTGGGGAGATGACACAGTTACATTTCAATGATCGCAAAGTCTTTGCAGTATCCTATACTGGGATGACTTCTCTTTTAGTTCTTGCAAAAGATTTAACAAGTAGACATGATGGGGAAACAGATTCACAATGGCGCTGAACAAAGGAAAGGTTTTTTTAATAGAAACCATGGTAACAGCAGCAGAAGTGAGACATCTTGGAAGTTGGACTAGATGGTGTTTCAAGATCCCTTTCCAATCCAAACCATTCTGTGATATTCACTGAAAATCCTTACTCAATATGATTTTAGATTGGGTTTTTGGAAGGAAATTCCAAAAGCAATGCAATATTTATTTGCAGCTGGCTGGCAACAGACTTGCCCAGGCAGGAGCCAGACCTCTGGAACTGTGGTGTCCAAACTGTGCTAAGCTACAGGGAAATTTTGCACAAGGGGAAAGAGAAGCGATGCTTACAAGGAATGTGTGCCTACAGGAAATTCACAGCATCAGCTGGAAACCAAGTCACTGGACTGTGGCCAAAGGTGCCAAATAAAGTAGATGGTTCTATTTACTGTGGATTGATTTCCCAAAGTTAATGGTATTTTTGCCTTGCCACTGGCAAAGACCTCATGATTTCAAAGAGTTTCAGACTTCCAAGTGATGAACTATTGCCTGAAGGTGCTTGGAAAACATTCCAGGTGGGAAGGGGCACAGTGCTGTACACAGTTTTGAAGAGTGGTCATTTATTGAACACAGCCTTATTGCTAGCAGGAGTTGAGTTCTGGGTATCCAGTGATCAGTGGTAGTGGCAAGATTCCAGCTAGGTGGAGGAGAAAGCAGTCAAAAGGAAGTAAATGACTGGATTCATACCAAACGGCTGAATTTCAGAGCTCATCATTCAACCGTCTTCACTAGAATTTTCTCAGCATCCAAATATAAGTGAAGCCTCATTGCCATTGTTAGGAGCAACATTCAGTTCTTGCCACGCTCTCATCCGTGGTCATTGCTATTCCCAGATCATTAGGAAGAGGAACAAGCATGGTAAGGAATGTGAAAGAGGGCTGGAGGGAAAAGATGCTGCTGAATAAATCCATACTGGGGTGAACACAGTGCTGAGACAGAATATCATTCAGCAGAAAGGTTTATCACTACAAACTGGCATGTTGCAGTTGAACTGGGGTTTTCTAAAGAGAGCTGCACCCCCAGACAGCTGACTGATGAGTTCACAGGATAAAAGACTGTTCAGGAGTTCATCCACTGAAAGGCTCTTTACAGGCTCTACTTTCTCACGGTCCCCCTCTGGAAGGAGTTACTGTGCTTTTAAGAGTTACACAGCCCATGCCTGTCCTCCCATTGTTTCAAGTTAAGGGAACATCAGCTGGTTTTGCTATTGTGAGCAGGGGCCACGATGGAGGGCTAATTGCTTCTGTTCAGCTAAATGTCTGTTTTATGGGGCCAGGCTATTGCAGGCACCCAGCCGGACAATGGGACGGCGGCCTGAGCCTGTGATCTCCCTCAGACAGTGGGCATTTAGGCCACTTCTGAGGGAGCTGGCAAGAAAACTCCTTGTTTCTTTTTCCACACAATAAATAGAACCCCCAAAAGATAATTAGGTAATTCAGAGTGGATAATGATTATCCATGGTTTGGGAGGAATTTCTTTTTGACAAAGACTGCATCTGTAGTACAAACTGATTTTACTGGAAACTTGCTATCAGCCAGAGGAAACAAACTTCCCACAGGAACTCTGTAAGGTGTGAAGCATTTATTAATGCTAGATGCACACAAGGATACATAAAGGTTATTTCTAGCAAGCCACATTACATCTTTGCTAAAGAAAATGTGAACATTTCTACCACTTAATGAGATCAAGGTACAGAAACAGAAGAATGTCTTTCTTTGGTGCTTTGGGGTTTTGTTTCGAGGCCCATACCAGGTTCTGTAAGAGGCCGGTCTCTGAACCTGCTAGAATCGTGCTTTATTGCCTCTGTGGCAAAAATATGAATCCTACCTAAATTTTAACCAGCAAGTTGATTCTGTAGCACCAGGACACAGAGCTTATTCCAGCTGCTCTTCCTTTCTTGGATACTCAGATGGTTGAACACCACAGGCAGCATTTCAGGGATGTAGAGGGGCTGAGATAATATAGCATGTTTCTTAATCCTGACCTATTTTAATGATGAAAATTAAAGTAACTCTACAGAGGTTCACTGGCATCCTGTAACAGGTTCTTCACAGGAAGCCAATCTAAGTAGGCCTGGATATTGACTTGGAACTCAGGTTCATTTCTTACTTATAGCTGAGGGTGTAAAGACACTTTTCCAAACAGAGATGGCTTGTCTCATGGATGACTGACCTGGCCTCCCTAAATTTCAAGGCTTGTATATTTCTTCTATTCCCAGGTAATTTTTTAATTTGAACTCAAAACATTCCTGCCTTTCTTTTTCAATCCAAAATGTCTGGACTAAAAATGCGATTTGTCTAACTTGCAATATAGCATTTTCAGGAAACAGCGTGAATTTTACAGATTAATCTAAAATGGCAAAATTCAAGCACAACTGTTGTTCATGTCTAGTTGCTGCCACTAGAGTGGGCCCAGTAATAACTACAAGAAAATTAAAACCAGAAAAAAGCCATATGTGACTTTTGTCGTATATTATGCCTGTGGCTAAATTACAGAGATGCATTGTGTGCTTAACTAAAAAGCAATAAAGGCACTGCAAGAAGTGCCATTAATGAGTCAGCATCACTCCCTGGAGATCAGCATTGTTTCTGGAATGTTTCTGGTGGAAGCTCTTTTCATTCCTCATGTTCACCTTTCCCTCCAGCGGCTCATATCCAAATACAAACCTCCAAAGGGTGAGGACAGGTAACAAGCAAGATCAGAGCCAAATCCTACCAGTTCAGCAGAGTGCACCCAGCAGCAGAGGGTGAACTGGATGAGAACGTGTAAGCTCAGAGATGCCCTGTCCTCACAGGAGATTTGGAAGCTGAGAATGGTCCCCCATGGAATGAAGGCACAGGGTGCAAAAAGGAGAAGCATGAAAGCACATGGTGAAAAAAATGGAGAATGGGGGTGATGCAGAAAAGCTGGAAGTTGTATTTAAGTAGTTCATTGTGAACAGAGTGCTGCAGGAAACAGCAAGCTTATCAGAGATCTTTAGGTTACCTGCAGTATCAAATGTTATGTTCACAGGGAAAGCAGACAAACAAATTGGCAGGATACGTCAACAGAGTCTAGACTGGAAAAGGTCTCCAGAGAAATTAATTTCTAAATCTTTAATCTACCTCTTTGAGGAATTCACCTACTTTGAGAAAAATGCAGTTAAATACTGTTGGAAAAAAAAAAAAAAGAAA
>VZRN01004244.1:16280-56520 GCA_013397935.1 Dasyornis broadbenti
GAAAAGAAAAGGAATTAATGTGCTCTTTTCTTTATATAGCTTCACCTTTTCCCAAATGCAAATTGAAGCCCCATCCAGGGAAATATTTACATATGTGCTTGTGTCATTCTGACTGCCCCCACACTTCCTGTACTCAGTGGAGCCCATCTAATGCTTTACTCTAGGTGTTGAAAAGCCCCGCTGAACCAAAGCTGCTAATTCAAATTTCTTTTTCTTTAAGGTGGAGAACAAAGAGGTATCTCCCTCCTGGAAACCTCAAGAGTTTGTAAGAAAGGAGATGATGTGGGAAACCCTATGCCCCTTTTCTCCCAGGTGACATCAAGAGCATTGCCAGATATACCGTGTCAGAAGTACTGCAGAAGTGGTTTTTTTCCTAAGACATACAAACCTGAATCCTTAGGTCTTTTCAGGAAAAAACCCCACTTCATCTGAATGCCAGAGAACAGGTATTACAGATTGTTTTGAAATGCGCACTCTGTGTAAGCTCATGGACATTCTTCTGGATATTCGACTTACAGAGCTGTGACTGCGTGCACGTTAAAACAAGTGGACAAAGCGCAGTCCCTGAAGAGGTCGTTAGTATTGCTTTGCTCCCGATACAGCTCTTTCTTTAATTCCTTTTCCCCTTCCCAGAGAAGTGTATCAGACTGTCCTGAACAGGATGCCTCGTCTGGGACTTATGCACGGGACACCCACCAGTGCAGACTATCTGTTCATCAAGCTAATGCTGAAATCACTGACACACCACAGTGACATAGCACACAGGCAGATATTTCCTGTTGCAGACAAACACCCATTGAGCACTTCCCACCACATCTGGGGAACCTGTCTTACCCTATTGCTTTTTTGTTGCTTTTCAGGATATTTCAGTGAAGGAATGAGAACAAATCAACTACAAACTTGCAGGGAAACAGCACACAAATTTTAGATGTTTATCTCCAATTATCAGTGACTGAAAGTGCAAAGGACCCTGCTCCAGTGCCACACTCAATATTCCTCACAGGTGAGGTCTTTCTACAGCCCTCACTTTTCTTTGTCAAATCTTTTCTGACAGCAGTTAGAAGTTTTTAGTTTTATCTCTAAGATTTTTCTGCATTTAGTGTTTTCATCTGTCCATCCCCTCTCTGCTATAGAGAAATGACCCCTCAACTCTGGTGCTAAATTAGACAGTCCTTCCTGACATTCTTGGAAAATTACCTTTATGGTTCTTTGAGGGAAGCACTTTTTTCTTAGGGACATCTTTAATAGGGCCACATTGTTCTTTCATTGCAATACAGAATCCTTACTAAAAAGCAGCAGTTTGTTTGGAACATTATGCAAAGGAAAGCACATCAAAATACCTGGAATGATGGTTCATCACAGACTTGAAAATACCCAGTCCTCTTCTTGGTGATATTTGGAATCTTTTCCGTAACTGTTGTGTTGCTGAAAGATAAATGTAAGATAGTTAATGGGATCCTAGCAGCACTGAGCACCTCTGAGAGTTTCCTGCACTTTTGGAATTTACATTTTCGGTTTGTCATTCCCCAAATAGTCACAGCTCTTTACTCTCTGCATCACTTCCACACCACTGTTCTCTTTGAGCAGTGCTGTCCGTGTCTAAAGGGTGATGGAAGCAAGGCTCAGAACCACCCAGCCTGCCTCAAAGAGTGGGTTTTTCTGGTGGTGAAATACTGGTTTAAACAGAGCCAAAGCTTGTGTCTGTTTCATTATCACATTTAAGGAGAAGAGTTCATTTAAGAACAGTTTTTGCCATCCTCGAATCTGAAGCAATCGTGCTGTTTTGCTGGTTTCTACTGTGTCATTTCAATATGCAACAATCTCTCCAAGTTGAATAATTTGGAATCCACACATGCTTTGCAGTTTCAAGATAATTTGAGCTGAATAGCAGTTTCATGTAAATGTTTTGGCAGCAGTGAAAATACCCTTAACATTACTACTTGCAGCTTGAAACACCAATAATGATTTTACATGCTGGCAATGAAAGAGCTTGATAGGCAGGTTAAAATCATTAATACCTCTCTCTGAAACTGATATTTTTTTCACTGAAAGGTTTGAAAACAAATCTACTTTCAACAGGTTATTTCTGTATTAATGTGATACCAACAACATCTGTGCAGCTCCTTCCCTTCTCCTGTGGCAAGCACTGTTAGGGGAGCTGGAAGGAGCACAGCTCTTGCTTCACCCCACAGCTGTGGGGAAAACGTGGGATACGATGTTTGAAGGGTTGGATAATTGGAGGAAGTGAATGGAGAATGATAACAACAGCAATAGGGAAGTCTCTCAAGTGATTTGAGAAGGTTGTCTGGTGCAGGCTGGATGTTTGATTATCTGTGCACTGGATACCCACTTCTCTCTACTTGAATAATACATGGGAACCAAGGATTGTTTACTTTAAAATATCAAAATGAGAAATGACCATGATCTGAAAATAAAACCTGCGAGTTTCAACTCTGCCACCTCTAGGAAAGCCCAGTGGGAGGGATAGGATTGCTAGAACTAGGGGAGGCCTCCTTTTCCTTATTTGTTATCATTTAACAGAATCTGAAGGCATCTTCCTTTGCAGAGAGCAGGAAATCATTCCTGTGCAGCTCCAAGGCCACACAGAGGTTATGGTGCCCATTTCACTTGCACTGTTAAACAACAGAGGGTTTCTGTACTGTGCTGAGGCTGTACTGAGTCACCAAACCCTGGCCAAGAGAAAACAGAAGAGCACATGCACACTGCAGCATTTGTGACTTAGTAATAGATGAAAACACAGGGCTCTTTAGCTGCCTCCAGTTTTCTCAAATACCACTGGTCTTGTTCCACTACAGGGCAGATGTCTCAGGCTTACATTTGGAAGCATGTGGTAGGCAGAGAAAAAATTCCAGTCAAAACACTCCTGTTAATTAGTGATTGTTTTTTGAAACCTGAACATTATGAATTCGTGTTATACTCTCAGCCTTTTCTCTAAGTCTGCTTGGAATTAGTAATGTGAAGTTTTATGGCAATAAACTGTGGTACCTATTGAGCAGGACTAGTGCACGTATTGTGTACACACTAACAAACACCACCTCACCTCTGCATGTCACTAGGAAATAAAAAGGGCTGTGCACATTATCTGTCTAAGATGTCTGCATCTGGGACACAGATTGTAGCTGCCACTTCAGGGTGAGGCTGCCCAAGCAGCGTCAAGACCTGTGAGGTGCTTGCCTTATATAGAGTGAAATATGGTGTCACTGACTTGACAAGCAGCAAAATTCCCAAGGACTTTGTGTTCTGCCCAAGATGCACTGATATTCCCCACACATGGAAGCAAGGGTTTTACCAGAACAAGCATGGTTTCTCTTAATCAGAGAATACGTAATCACTGAAGCGATTTGTAATGATATTTATGAAATGTGAATCTCGAGTTTATTTTGCACAGATCATCTTATTTTTCTGTCCAAAGCTGCTTGCTATGAAGACTCTTAGAACTGTTAAATATCACATGACAGTTGAAAATCAGAACTTTACAAAGCCCCTTTTTATTGTGTTGGGCTTTTTTTTCCTCTTTGGCTAAACTTATTCTGGGCTAATATTCTTTTCAAAGTTAACCTTTCTTAATCACTGTTTTTAATGCAGCTGTTTGAGTCAGCCGAGGAACACGTTACGAAATCTTCTCTTCCACTGCTGCCTGACCAAAGATGTTTCAACGGAAACATGGTCCTTTTGATCCGATTTATTTGGGAGTTCTTCTTCTGCAGCTTGTATCTCAGCAGAAAACGTAACAATCTGGTTGCTCTTACTGGGAAAAAAGAGATTGTCACCCTGCCAACAAATTACATTGGTGAGTTAGGGAATAATGAGTGAGAACAGATGAAATATTTAGATATAAATAGTCTGTTTTCATGTGCTGTGATTGTCGCTAATAAGACAGGGACGTGTGGTTTGTGGTTCAGGGACAGGATGAGGAACCAGGACATCTGGATTCCTTTCCTAGCTTCACCACAGTGTATTGAAGAAGCCATCAAGCCTCTTTGTGCCCCACCAGTTGGAAGTGGATAATAATGCTCTGGGGACTAATTCTTTAATGCTGTCATCTTCAGATGCTCAGGAGGGAAGAGCAATGCAAGTGTACAGTTTTTGCACACTACAAGTTGGTCCAACTAAAACTTAAAATCCAGATACCTAGAAAGTTTGTGAATTAATTTATCCTATCCTAACTTGAGTAATTTGACCCATCACCTGCAATGAGAGAAAATCAAGAGGAAGACTAAAACCAGTACAGAATGTTGCAAGTATGAGATCTTAAGTTTTCTGGGACAACTTTTTTAAGCTTTACACTCTTTTAATAAGGAGTTGTCAATGATGTCCTTAACTGAAATGTGCTCATTTGTTCAAATCCTAAGAACTACTTAGGCCTTAACTCATGAGGCTTGGCACGATTTAAAAAGGTCCTACAGCGGCCACCTACACAAGGGATGTGTTTCCCTCAGCCTACGTTAATGGGCTCAGCCTATGTGCATTTTGTTCACTGCAGCTGTAAGTAATAAATCACTAAACCATAGATTAAAAGCATGTAATTGGTATAAAAGTAATTAAAGACAAGATTAATTCTACCAAGGAGTAAATAAGAACATTTGGCATGTAAATCATAGTAAAAAAGAAGAGTTTTTAATTTTATTTTTTTTTTTGGTAACATGCATATGGTAGTGGAGTGTCTCAAAAGCAGAGTTGCTTCTTCTGTTGAGGAGGGGGAAAAAACTGTGCTAGCGAGTTGAAAGCCTCGAGTTTAAATCACTTGGGATGAGCATTATATTAAGGTTTTTAATACTTATTTAAATTTTCAGTTTCCTCAAAATGACAGTCTGTAATGCACTAATGCTGTTTTACCTGGGTGTCAGATCACTCTATCTACATTGGAAAGCTAAACAGGAGCAGATCCTCAGCTGGTAATGGGGACCTCACATCCATACTATATGGGCCGCTGAGTTTTCCACTCTGGTCCCATGTCTGGACTGGGTGGAGCACAGGAATTGTCCTGCTAGAGTACTTTTCTGACATTGGTTTCATCCAAAAGTCCAATTCCTCTGCTCTGACCTGTGGTGCAAGGCAAGTGGGAGAAATCAGGAAATTTGTTTCAGAAGTGCACTTGTAATCTGAACTAAAATGCCAACCTACACTTACCCTATTTGTAGTCTTATCCCTGAATAAGGGCAGCACAAGGGCTTGATTTGCACTTGGAATCCAGCTGGCCCGGCAAGACTGAGCACAAATTTCCCGTTGCTTTCATGGAGGCTTTGCTCTAAATCACTGCAGTTGGACACCGCTGAAGCAGCAGCTGGAATACTTATCACGCAGTATAATTTCAGACTTCTTTGAAAAGGGCTTATGGCTATGTGTAAGAGAAATTGGCTTCAGTTTGTTGATTTTATCTCATTTGAGACCATTTTTGGGAGCACTGCAATATTGGCACAGGAGGTACAATTATAAGGAGAATTAGCTCTTCACCATCACTCTAAGCTAATACTGTGTGTGCTGTGATGCTGAGGGAAAAGCCAACCTCCTGATGCACAAGAAACGCTCCAGGAATCTCTCGTGAGTCATTTATTTCCCAACTGACTCATACATTAAAGCACAGCATACAAGTCTGTGGTTAACCAAGTCCTTCCCCTTTCCTATATCCAGTCCTTAGTTTCCCCAGGAAAAATGTGGGTGCATGGCCTGCCAGGAAATACTTAGAATGGCCTGCCTGGGTCTGCAATAAGGAGATGTAAGGAGCAGCATGCCAGGGTTTACTGCTGAGATGCCTCATGCATCTCCAGAATCTTAGAAAATGAGGGTGGCTCAGGGATACAGGGAATAGGTACCAGAAGGCTCGTATTCTTTTCCATAAAAATTGCACTTACAATGATTCACATCACACTAATGTTCCTAAAAAGACATCCCAAACCAACAGGCACACATATACATAAGCTCTAGCTGTGCATCTGTGTATGCAAGCCCATGTAAATAACTATCTTTATGTGGTGAGACAAAGCAGCCTCAACTACCAAAAGATTTAGCAACACAAATTCTTTTCCTACGCTACAAATCCCACTAGCAGTAATTTCATCTCGAAATAGAAAGCACAGCATTGCATTATTTGAGCACAAAGGCCAAATTTCCCTGGTTGCCAGTTAGACCCCAAGCTCATACAAACACAGCGGGAGAAACCTGAAATGATTTCGTTTCCCAGTGGTGCTAATTCCATTGCTGGAGAAAATGTAATTATATTTATATTGACATTATAATGATAACTTTGCAGGCCAGACTCCATCCTGTCTGTTAGGTCAGATAGAACTGAAGCACCAGCAGAGAACTAAGGAATGCCTGTTCTTTGGTGGCAGCGTGCCTGGAGCCCAGCCAGAAATTTCAGCAGTAAAAGTTCATTCTGTGAAAAAAGGTAGTGACGATTTCATTGTGTCTCAACTACAAAACCTCTCCATTTTGCACTGATCACAGCATCCTCAGACAAGCTCAATGTGGGCTTTGCAATATGCAGGCTGAGATGTTGTCCTGCATTGCTGTAGAACTTGGAACCTTAACATAAACCTGGTAAATGCTCACAGCAGACCTTGCACCCTGGAGATGCCCTGCAGCTGCAAACAGCAATTGGCCAAGCTCTTGGAGAATGTTGGGCTCACATACAGCAGATCCAGACTGAAGCCTGGCACCACTGGACTTGTGGCTTGCCTTGCGTATTTATCAATCTCAGCTGCCCCCCTATTATAGGGGAGGCCCTTGAGGAAAATCAAAGCTCTTTTCTGAAATTCATGGAGGTGAGAATTGCAGTCATTCATTGGTGACACATTATTAATACACGGTGGCATTGTTAGGTATTTTTCCTGGCTATATTAATTTAATATGTTATGGTGGATGTTGCCAGCCCATCCTACTGTTCCCTCAAGGCATTGTGTGAGATGTCACCAGTCCTGAAATCTGGATCACATTTTCATTCATTACTTCTCTTGCACAAATGGTACCACTGCCCACAAGAGAAGCAGCACTGAGGGAGGGTGTTTAAATTCAGGGCTGAAAGATTTCTTTTTCCTTACATAACTCATAAAGAAAACAACTCTAGAGCCGGAACTGAACTAAATGAAGCAATTAGAAGACAGAAGGAGCTAAACAACTTATAATTTTCAAAACTCAGACTTTGGTTGAGAATAATAGTCCAGGACAATCAGAACATGTTGATTTTTTAACAGGTTAAAAAAAACAACTAAGCACAAAAAACCACCCCCTTATTGTTTGTGTCTGCTAAGCCTAATTTTCTTTGTCTTTCCCTTCCATAGTCATACAGCAGGACAAAAACCATTGTTACAATATCTGTAATTAGGATACCAGCAGATGGAATAGTTAATCATGATCCAGCTAACCATTGTGTGTGTTGCTGGGGAAGTCAGCTAAGGTAGAGTCATTTTTCCTAATTTAACCATATAAAAAAGAAGCACCTGGTTTAACCTCCCATCCCGCCTCCCTCAGTGGGGAGGGAGAGGAACAGACAGACAAGGCTGAGCTGTGGGTGGAATCACTTGCTCCTTGGTGGTGCCTCCTCCACCAGCAGGGAGGGAAGAGCTGGTCTATCTGAAACTCAGGTTTCTCTTTTAAACTGAAATTTTATCCTTTCTAACCACACAGAAGAGTCAGGAAGGTGACAGCCAGACATGAGGGCAGCCAGGGGCACACAGGAGCCACTGACAGCCTGTGCACTTCTTGACCTCCCCATCCTCCACTGCTGGACGTAGTCGAGAGTGGTTGTCACTGTTCACATTCCAAGCCTGGGGCACAAATCTGGCTGAGCTTGTTTTTTTCCATTTTCATCAATATTAAAAAGATGTCCTGTACATGGTGGTACTTCTGGCATTTACCACACAAAGGCCTGTGCAGGCACCACATTTTTATAAATGTTTCATAGTAGCCTACAGATTTCACAAGGTTACTTTGGCTTAAACAGGAGGAATTTTATGGGCTTTACCAATGTTACCTGAGGAAATACAGCTCCCAAATGCTAATTTAGGTTTTTTTCCCCAAAATACAGTTATAACAGGGGGGCTGATTTATGTGAACATCAGAACAAAGTTTCTTAAAGGACACTTGAACCATTTTAGATATGGAGCTTTCAACAGCCTGTTTTTTCTTAAGTTTTGCTTTTGCTGAACTTTTTAAAGTTAGTTAGTATTTCATTCAACTTTTTTTTAAGGACAATGATACCAAAGATATTCTTCCAAAAAGAACAGAATTAAATTGCCAGAAAACCCTGCTATTAAAATCACATTTACTTGCTATTAGTTTGTTTTGGTTGGTTGGTTTAGGAGATCAGTTCTGGTATATAATGCATTGAGTTGACAATAGATGGAAAAGAAAAACGACTGAATTTATTTTTGTTAAAATGCAGCAATGGCAGGGAGGAACTTTTAAGTATCAACATAAAGTCACTGGCACTGTTAAATTCTAGAATTACTACATGAAATCTAATAGGAAGCCAGCATATGAAAGCACTCAAGTATTATGGGTCACCTCTGTCTAACTTCATTTGGGATTATTTATCTGATTGCAGATTTAATTAGATCCATAATATGCAAAAATATAACATACAAGTTAGAAATATATATATTAATTTAAATAGAATGGCAGATAATGTAAACTTCATATTTTAATCCCCAAATCATGCCACTTGGGAAAAAAAAAAAAATTTGCAGGCTACTTTAATGCATTTCCCCCCTTTTTTGCACTCCTTGCCAGAGCTAATTCTGCAAGGAAGAGCATTTTTGCATGGCTCCTGCCCTGTCCAGAGTACTGGAAATGTCACAGTAGCATGATCATAGAGTCCCACTTCCTGTACCGGAGGAGACTGGAACAAACATCTGTGCATTTGGATGATCATCTAAATTAAAGTGAGTGTGGCACAGACCTCCTCTAGCAGTCTCCCTGGCACTAAAGGAAATGAGGGTGTAATTTTATACGTCCGATTGCAGGGTGGCTGTTGAGCTGCCAAAGAGCAGGTCAGATGTAAAAGGCAAATTAGATGGATCTCACGTCTGAAGACTGTTTTTGTTGCACCTCAGCACTCGAGTACTGTATCCTATAGAAAGCCTTGTTCCTCAACCAGAGAATTCCTAATCTGCTTATGTAACATAGGAAGAAAAAAGCAGATAGACTTTTAAAAAATCTCATTCATTCTAAAATAGTCATCATGTGAAGCAGATTTTTGTTCACTCCATTTTTTTTGTCATATTACCTGGTGTGCCACCTCACCCATACAAGGACTGCAACATCACCAAGATATATAATTTAAGAGTACACAGGAAAAGCTCAATTAATAAACTACTATATAGGTGCTCCAGGCTCTGTCTGATCTTCTGCCTTTTTCCTGAGCACTGATTTCTTTACAAAGGTTTGGTGGTACAAAAGTTCACCTTCTATCAAGTCTGTATCACCCTCACACACTTTGTCACCCGTTCCCTGCTCTGAGCTGCTACCCAAATATTGACTACTGCACATCAGCTGTTTATTGGGTGCTCCTTGTATAAATATACAGGTTTGATTTAGCTGGCTGTTAGAAAGGCAAATGGGAATAATGGAGAACAGCTTCAGATGAACCATCTCACAGCAAACTCTCATCATACAAAACATGAGCTCTTCACCAAATTCTAATTTTTTTACTTCAGCCACCTTAGAAAATTGTTTTGCAAGAACTGAGGGCCAGATAAGCAAATGGATTGTGGCTGGTTAAGACATCCTTCCAAGGAGGCACAGAGTAGCCACTCAAAGCCCCATCTGCTGTGTCCTGTTGCTCAGCTTCTCCAGATCCCCTCCAAAGGTACAAAACAGGTGGCCCAATTACTTCAGGAGAGCTGAGTCACAATGTGCCAATAATGACTTTGCAAATATTTGTGAGTATTTATGAGGTGCTAACTCTTGTCTCTATGTGTTCAGCTTAGCCTGGATTCAGCTGACATACCCAAAGTCAAATACTTAGTAGTTAAGCCTCATTTTGCACTCAGAATGCACAGAAGTGTCCTGAATTTGTATCCAAAATCGGTGTTTGATGTCTACCCATCCAACTCACCCCTGCAGGACACTGCTGAGTGACTTTCCGCTGGTCAGAGCCACAAAAAAACCTCTGTACATAAAATCTAAGTGCACAAAGCAGGCAGGAGAGTAACAGTGTGGTCACTGCACAAATGACCAGGATCACAATAACTAGAGGTAAGGGGAATTAGGTCTTATGAGTATAAATGTTGAGCTAAAGAATTAATTTATGTTTCTCTGAAAGAGTTCAATGAGGCATAAAAATGTTCAGGAATGTTTAATCCTAGAGGGAGTGAGATTTATCAAAGCAATTTGAAAGGATAATATGTTCACCTCTGGTTCTACAGGCAAATAAAAGCCAGAAAGTCCAAGGCATTAACCACTTAGAAGCTATTTTTCATTCTGCCAAGCTGTTTTTCATGCTGCTCTCATTGCCTCAAGTTTGATGCTACAGTGAAAGGCAAATGTGGTTCTGGCAAGCAATCACTAACTTGTGATAAGCATTAGGTTTACATTTACAGATCAAAGCAAACATACATAAAACGTTTTGAGTACATACATATCCCTCTGCTTTATATCCTTGCCCTTGGGTTTATATCCCCTCATCACTGTGTTTCCCTCTTACCTTCTCAGTGAGTCCAGGACCAAATGGAATCTGTATTGAAAAGAAAATGTAGTTAATTTAATTCATAATAATATGTAGTGGGACAGAGACTTCAGGCAGAGATTGTGTCTGTTGGTCAGTAGATGAGCTCAGAGGAACTGCAAGATCTGTTATTATCACACTCACTGGAGGGACAATGAAGTACTGAAGTTTCGAAATACTAATTGTACTGTTCTTCTCCCCTCTGACAATAGCCAAATGATCAAACCATCAATAATAACGTGTACTTAAATGAAATTCCCATTTATCTGACAAATCCCAATGCTAGAGCTGCCCATAATTAAAACTGATATTCAAAGATCACTGTGCCACGAGAGGATGAAAAGTTGGCAATGTTTCCATTTCAGGGTAAGCTCCACCTACTCTTCCCAGAAGAGAGTTTGGTCTATGGCTAAGCAATCCACAGGTCACCCCTATGTCCAAATCCTGGAATCTTTGCTCATGACTGAACTTCGCCTGGGATCCATTTGTGCAGGGTTTTATGCCTCAATAAATCTGGCCCTTTCCTTCTGTTCAGTCTAACCTTTTCTTCTGGATAAAAATGAAGGCATCATTTTGAAAACCTATATCAGAAACTCTATTTTTCCAAGCATTTTACAAAGAGTTTAAGAGTACAGATTTCAGCTCAGGCTCATTAGACTTGGGTTTGAATAAAACTCACTCTACTGTAGGCTGAAGTATCGAAAGCATGCTTCATTTCATGTCTTATGAGAGACTGCTAGAGATGATTTCAGCACAGTGATTTTCACGGGTTAGGAACTATCTGTTCATCTCCACTGATGTGTAACAGGTTCATCCAAAGTCACTGGTAAACACAAGCAAACTGATGGCAGATTTACAATCATTTTGCAAATGGTATTAAGTGCGTGCCTGTAAAAAAGTATCTGAGCCTGTTCTATGTGTAGTAAACCACTGGGAAAAAAAAAGAAGGGACACCTGACAGCTTGAAGAAACCAAGTTCATCTCTCTCAGTTCCTAGCAATCATCTAATCAATAAACAATGCAATACCTTGTGTGATCACCCACCACACATATTTAGGAAGGCTAAAAACTGTGTATCTGCCTGGATTTACGGCAGACTCCCAGCAAAACTTCCAGTTAGCTCCAGTCTACTCTTGCCTGTTCTCCTGGATGCCCACTGTGTACAGAAGCCTCATCCTTACCCTTGAGCTTCCTTTAAATTGAGCTTTGGGGTTTTTTATTGCAAATCATAAGATGAAAGTGTGGAGAATTATTTTTCTTTTCCAAGTACCTGTAGACTTTTAGGTTTGGTTTCTAATAACTGCTCTCATCTAGTCCAGAAGATGTTTTTTGATGGTCTGAAGTGCACCATTACTTTTACATGCTCTTATATACTGGTTTTACTTAGAACCAGTCTAACTGTTCTGTTACAAATGGTTTTAGTTTCCAAGTAAACCAAGTGGCAAAGCAATGCAAAACATATTGAATCCATTTAATATATTAATAACCACAACTGGCTCTAAATCAAAAAGAATTACTCTGAACTTAGACAGTTTTATTTCTGACAGGTCTTACTTTTAAAATATAGTAAAACATATTGGATATATTCCCTTACTTTAGAATAGCAAATCAGTAACACAGGGATTAACATATTCCTTCTTTTCCTCACATCCAAGACATTTCTTCATACAAAAGAAAATGCTTGATTTCTCTTCAATGCAAAAAATAATCCTGTAAAAGCACTTTTCATGTCCCAGTGTGCAGCCACTTTGTTGAACTTTTAGATTCTGCAATTAGATAAATGAGATTTCCTGTGAAGATCTAAAGCTGTAAATACAATTTATCTTCACCAGGGATATGGGTAATTCCTGTCTTGGGATCAGATCCTGTGCATGAACAGCTTCACCCAGAGCAGCTGGTCCCGCCACCACCATTGCACAGCTCGTGGGAGCATGAGATGCCTTTTTACATCCTTTTTTCCCTGTTCTTTTAAAGATGTCCCACAGTGACAAGCACAGACTTAGAGCTCTGTTCTATGAACACTAACAGAGGGCACTTTGCAAATGATGCCACCAGGAGGGCGATGCAGAAGAGCACATGGGCCATTTTTTGCAACACTGACTCTGCAAACAACATCTGCTGAGCTGGAGCCCAGTGCTCCTGGCATGGTTTGCCAGGTGGGAAAGAGCAGTTCCACTGCTCACTGCCACTTTAAGAGCCCCTGCTCCATCCCAGCTGGCAAGCCATGCCAGCAACATGCCAGCGCTTGTTGGCACTGGGTCACCGAGGTCCTGTTTCGGTGACCTTGGCGTGCAGGGATAGAACACCCTTCTCGTGTGGCATTTGTTTTGTGATTATTTGGTCTTGGAGAGGCCACAAAGGAGTCAGGAGGGATCATTTCTAGTTGTAACTGTGCTGGGAGGTTGGCCAACAGAACTCTGCAATGGTGCCCTTGCCAGACCTCCATGTTATCCCAACCCATCCCCACTTTATCCTGGCATTCACTGCAGTGCTGTTACACATCAGGGCTCCAGGACTTGATCCACATGGAGGCTGCTCTACAACTTGTCCCTATGACTTTGCCAGGAATGTGGATGATTTAATGTTAATGGCGATCCTCTTCAGAACGGGTCCTGGAGACTGAGGCATAAGAGGTCATTACAGTTTAAACACTTTTGTTTTGCCCTTCTTCTCATAAACTTTAAATCATGAGCTTCCTTACGCAGAATGTCCAAACTGACAGCTTTAGGATGTGTGAGAAAGACACAATTAATTTAGTGCTAAAGATAAGACATTTCCTTGGGGAAGCACTACTACCAGTCCTATTAGCCCTCAGTGTCATTTCAGATTAGTGTTCTACAGAGGAAGGGATTCCAAATCTTTTTAATTGAAAAATGTTTGTCTTTTCCTTACTATTATAACTTTCTGCCTAGAGGTTAAAGAGTTTTAAATTATTTCTGAATTACATCCAATTTCTGGACAGTTTATAAAAAAAAAAAAGAAGGATGCAGTTTGTCTCTTGCTTTGTTAATTTATGTCAGACCAGAGAAAGGAGAAATATACTCCCTCGGCGACCCAAATGAAATAGTTACATAAAAAGATTAGAAACACAAATCCCAGCCATCTCTAACATGTTAAGATTTGCAGCTGTGACCAAGACATCCACGTGTAGGAATACATGCCCTAATTATGCAAAGTGGAAGGATAATTATCCAAACATGGTGGTGGAAACTACAGTCGAGAGAACTTTACTCAGCTTCTCTCTCCCTTTTTTCTGGCTGAAAGTTTAAAAAACATCAAAATCAACGGCTTTAAGCCATGTAGGTTGTTTTGAGTCATAAGCCACAATACTACCTCAAGAAAAGAAGAAAATGTAAATATCCTTTTACCTCTAGCATGTCCTGAGCAGGAACACTTAAAACTGGGACCTGGACTTGCTCAGTCCTTGATCTACGGCCTTGGAGCAGCCTCCTTTTTGCCTCAAAACTGAAGGACGAGATTTGAAGCAAAGTCCTGGCTCTGAGTGCCGTAGGCACTAACCCCAGGAGCCTCCTGGAAAGCACAGCTCCCTTTGGTGTAGATGGCCTGCTGGGAGGTAGGACAAGCATCACCCAAAGTGAGTTAATTATCTGTTTAGATGTTCTTTTAGGTACAAGGGTACCTGGCTATCTGTTCTAGAGGTCTAAACACAAAGGCACTGCAATTTGGGGGCAGCATATTTAAGAAGGCACTCTGCAGGTGAATGTTTCTGTAGAGATTGATCCGCCACAGTCTTTGGGGAGCTGCCCAGCCCACAGAACATTTGTGTGTTAGGGTTTTTTTGTCCTTGAAAATCCTTCCAAACAACTGTATGCTTTCCACTTTTCCTCCTGCTCGTGTAATAGTTGTGTTTTGTCTGATCTGTACTGAAGAAAAAATATTTTCCTTTTCTAATTCAATCCTTAGCCCTTGTTTTCCCAACCTCTAGTTCTCAAGATACGTGATTTCTTAAAAAAAAAAAGAAAAAAAGTCTAATTAAGCCATTTATCAAACTTTTCCAAGTGGGTAGAGTGACAAATTAGCCCTATCTTCCACCAACAATCTGATGGATGGGAAGATAAAGATGCAGAGGCTGTTATTTTAGCTGGGAGCTCTCCACTATATCAATTGTTTGGCCCCAAGCCAAAAGACCCTAAGAGTTGACAAGGACTAATGATGGGTCCATAAAGTTTATGCAGCGTGAGGGCTGACATCAAAGGAATCCAGCCTTATTAGCAATATCTCTATGCCTTCTCCCTGGAAAAAAAATATTCACTTGTTTTTTCAAAAGATTTTACTTAATCATTTTACTCTTTCAGTAAATGGAAAGAAAATTAAAACTGTAAATGAATTTGCACAATAATACGTGGCTGACGAGTTCTGCTCTTCTCTACAAATATGAAGTGATGGTAACTACTTTTAAGTAATGTCCAGCAAAAGAGGCCAAGACAGGAAGACTGCAAATAAATTTCTCTGGGAATCTTTCCTTTTACCACTATTTGCTTGGGAATACTTAAGACTCTTCCCAAGTATTAACTCTTGGTGGTGTTAGGATATGTGGTTAGGGCCGAGGTGGATATTGGGCCTGACACTATTCTTATGTGACAGCATCACCTTCAGTGTTTGTAACTTACATCTTTCTCCCTTCTCCCAGGGTTTTTCATATGCATCATTTTTACGTGAAAGGGGAAACCTGTGTAGAAGGTGGAATGGAATTACTACCTGACTGGAAAGCAGGAAGAGAGGCTGTAACAGTCAGGATGACTTCTAATAAAAATAAAATTAACAACCAAAGAACACAAATCTCTTTTGACATTTGATTGGAAAGGCTTGACAAAACAAGCTATTTCTGCAGATGCTATATGTTACTCTAGGCTAGAAGTAAAATCCATACATTTTTCACTGGAAAACTATTTAAAGATTATTCGTGATGTCCCATTTTTTACAACATCTTTTCCTGTTGTGGAAACAGGACAGTATTCAACTTGCCAGTATTCAAACGGCACAATAAGAAACTTTGGTCTTGCTGTATCAGATCTAGCTGCAGAGGTCCTGCATAGCTCTGTATTCATATACCTGATGAACTTGATTCATCTTTTCAACACAACATTTTTACAAGAGGGAATTAAGAACAAGAATGGAATGGAACAATGACAGCATTGCAAGCTGCTTTTGACCCTGGGACATCAGGGCAATTGACATCCCACAGGGATATCTGTTAGATGTGATGTTTTTTGGGGAAACACAAAAAAGAATTTATAAATACTAAAACTTTACCTAGCAAATGTCAAACCCAGGAATTAAAATTCTGGTCGAGAACACCACAACAATTCAATTTCTTTCTTCTTACTGATGCATTTCAAGATCTCTAAGTTCCTAATGTACTTTCTTAGCTGCTTACTGGCAAACAGGGCTGCTTAGGAACCATATTCTCTCTATGCCATCACTTTGGATGAAACTCTAAATAAAGAGAATGTACTGGTTGAAGTTTGCTACTTAAAATTGTATTTTTTTTTAATAAAAATGAAGTGTGAGTATTATGGCACCATGCAATTAAGTGTTCAAATGTCATTGCTTCTAACTTAGGAAGAGGATTACTTGAACAAAGAAGCTTAAATACAAATTGGCTGGAAATATAATTAAAAAAACCAAAAAACCAGTGCTGAAGTTGCCAATGAACCTAACTGTTTGCTTCCTTATAATTAGCAGCATGGTCATTGTCTGGCTGCCCTGGCATTCTGTATATATGTCTGGGCAGACTGTGATTTAATATTATTTAGAAGATTTATTTATTACTTAAGATTTATTCACTACTTCAAGAGACAGGTAAAACAATAACTCTCTCAATTACTCAGCTTGGCTAGGGGGGTAGCGGCTACAATTCAATCCTATTTAGCCTTTCTTCAGTAAAATAAAGGGTTTTCCTTTTCTTTAAATATGGCTCCAATTACTGAATAGAGCAAACTCGTTCAGAATTACAGGCTTCAGATTTTTCAAAGGTTCCTGAATTTCTCACACATTTTAGCAAAGTTAAGAAGTTTTGTTCTGTAATTTACAATTTATGACACAGTTCAATGAAAGACCTTAAAAAAGGGTTAGTTACAAAATAAATAATAATAATAAAGCTACTCGACCCTGCACGCTTTTATATGACAGATGATGAGTTTGTTTTACTTCTTTTACACAACTTTAGAAAATACAGCAAGTCTGTACGTGTACAGTTCCCACCTGGAAGTACAAACTTTAGCAGCCAACCTGAAGTTGAAATATAAACTCACTTTTCATTTCTGTTCTAGGGTAAAGTATAATTAAGTTAAAGCTGAAGGATACTCACATAATTTGCCATTAAATGTTGCCCAATAGTTTCTTTGGTAAATAAGTCTGGTAGAAGAAAACGGAAAAACAGACAAGCAAACCACCACACTGCAGTTGCAGCTACAGAGGGAAGTGCACAGGTTTACAGATCAGCAGGAATTCGGGCTTTTCCACTGTGCCTGTGAAACTGAAGTGGAAAGATGGCAAACGAATCAGAGTGCAGAGATACTGCTCAGCTATAGCAATGAAAATACACATTTCAGCCACCACAGGAATCTGGTTTGCACTTGTCTTGATTTCTGCTTCTAAATCGTATTAATATTATGTCTTTTTTTCAACTTTATTTTAGTTTCTTGCATTAGGAATAGCTTTTGATTTTAAGATGACTCTCACATGAGTATTAAGAGAGAGATTTTGCTCACTAAATGATACATGAAGAGAACAATGATTTCAGATCTGTATGTCCCATTTTAGCTATTTCCACTATCCGGAAATGATGGGTTGACCTACTTGTGTGTTACAAAAATAGCCCAGGATTTTTAAGCAAAATCGATGCCATTGAGCAGAACAGAAAAGGAGAGGTGCAATGTGCTCACAGCATGAGCCCTTCGGGTGCCCATCCCAGCACTGCTGGCAGAGCACACCTTCGGTGCGTGAGGCCCAACAGAACCTGAAAAATCTCCAAAACTTCTTTTTAAAAAGTGGCATTCAAGTTCTGGGCTGAAGAATTCCACTGAGGATTTTGGTGAGCATCACTCTGCAGGCTTGAAGATGCAGACTGGAAGCAGCAGATGTGGACTCCCAGAAAACCTGTGTACTTTCTACCAAAAAAGTCTTGATTTTACAACATTCCGCCAGGCTGCAGAGGTTTTGGTCCTTGCTCTATTTACAACTTGAATCTAGGTGTTGCCAGTCACTTCTGCAATGCTGATAACATGCACAAATCCTTTCACAGTCTCTATCGTCATAACCACGGACAAAATTCGATGATTAAATGTATTGTACTGCCTTTATTTTGTACTGTTTGCTGTTACCCCAGGGATGAATATCAGCAACTCTGCAGTGAACTGGACTTTCTGTGCCACTAAGACACAGTCCACTATTAGAATGCTCAGCTGAATCTCAAAGCCTTTACAGAGCGTAGTAACTTCACTAGGTGGCACTAGAGAGAAATATTACTTTATATCAAGACATTTTTTAATAGGAGAGGGAACCACCCCAGCAAGTCCTGCAGTTTATTAGTGCTGTCTGTGTTAACACTACATCACAAGACAGCAGTGCTCTCACCCACACAAAAGTCCAGAGGCTCCTGCCCAGTTAAATCTGTGTAAATGTTTGGGAAAGCACAGACACTCTTTCAGCACTAATGCAGAGAGGCAGGGAGCAACGTGCACTCCTCTTTGGAAGTTTCTCCTCATAAGCTCAACTGTACCACAGTCTTTGCTGGAATGCCAGGAAAACACAAGTTCCAAAAAGAAGGAGTTTTCAAAAGAAAACTGTCCGGAAAAGTCAGAGACACGACCGCTCAAATAATCTTAACACTGATGCCATAAACACGATGAGGAAAATAAGTGAAGGGTAAGAATGAGAAAGCAAATGGTTCAAAGAGTTCTGTGAGGAGTACTCTGTATTCAATAAAATCCTTTCCATTCACAAGAACTCCTTACAAATACATGTCTCTTGGGAGAACTTAATGTGCCTTACAGATAATACAAGAAACAAAGCATAATTTTTCCGACTTCTGACCAAACTCCAAGATGAAATACTTCAAGCAGCAAGTTCTGTAGCTTCTAAAGTTAAAAACCTTCCAAAATTTAATCTTTTGAATACAGAGAACTGATGCCTGCCAGGCTTTGGAAATTGATACACCTGAACAAAACTGAAGAACTGAAATGGAGCGGATGATTTCAGCTAAGTGCATTACTTCAATTAAGAGATTATCAGTAAAGTTCTTCAGAAACAATGGAGTTACGTGGCTTTATTTAGAATGTTCAGAAGGCACAAACTGTCATTCAGTACAAAAAGGAGATGATAAAAGTTTGGTTTCTTCTAGCATCAGATGCAAAAAAATATTTTCTAAGGCTTGTTTCTTGCAGTGAGAGAAATATTAAAAAACCAATTCATTGCCTAAATCACACTTCTCTGAACTATTCTTGCCTTTATCTTAACAATGTCCAAGACTTGTCCCTCAGAGAGCAATACATTGTCCTCTGGCATTTCAGCTGCTCCCTCACCAAACTGTTTGCAATAGCAAGCAGCGATTCAGGATATTGAAAGTGCTGATAAAAAACAAACCCAGTTGTGTTGCAAGTGACTTCTTGACTTATGCCTGCTAAGCACAATTCAAAGGCTTGAACTTTTAAAGGCATAATTCTCTATATTTATTTTTGCGTAAATATGAGCAGATGAGAACCAATTCCTTATGGCATTTCAATCTGTGAGATTTCCCTTCCTTTTCCTCCTCACTGGCCATTGAGAAACAGAAATATCTGGAGGTGTAAAGCCCCAGGGTTTCGTTAGTGACACAAGTGAATTGCATTCTCTGTGTCTCACACGTTGCTCTGGTCAAACAAACACACAATGCACAAGGCTGTCAGCTAAAGTACAACTTGTTGCCTAAACCAGCCTGATCAAAAATAAATGACTGCTCCCCAAGCATCAAGAGACAGGTAAAAATAAGGAGTGGATTATGTAGATTCTAGGAAAAAAAACAACTTGAAATTATCTTCACGGATTCCCCCAGATACTGTAAGTAACTAACTATAATGTGATATATTTGTGGAACTAAACATATTCAGCAGAAACACAGAAGACCAACCTGACAAAACAGTGATGCCACTTTTGCTCACTCCAACCCCAGTCACAGGGAAGTAATTTTCTTTGATCATTAACATTAGAGATCTTCATATTGGCTATCCTGGATGATACCAATATGCCATGAGACAGGCAACCTGGAAAATAGCCAGAAGTCCTCTCCACCAGCCTAGATAATGACAAAACAATCCTTTTAATTGATTTATTGCACTCATTCAGTTCCTCTTTTTAAACTCTTTTATTTAACCTTAGATGAAAAAGATCTCAATTGCAGAGTAAAGAGAACTGTTCCACCATGTCCTTCCCTCTGTCTCCCAAGCACACTCATAAATCACAGCGCGGTGCATTTGCCTGGAAGCTGTGCCATCACGTTAGTTTTAATTAAGTAGCCTTAAAGTAAGTGGCCAATCAATACTGATTCATGTGGGTCTCACTGCACTAAGTCATCACAGTGTCTCAAGGCATTGCTGATGTGAATATAATAGCCTGGCTTGGCCTGTCCACATTCATGTCAAATGAAGATTAAGAGTGAAAAGAAAATACTCACTGAGCTATTTTCTCCTCTGTAATGTGCATCTGACAGAATACAGAGTAGAATCCCTTCCTTTTCAAAAGTGTGCAAATATTTCCCAGTCCATTTAGTTTGCATTTAATTCCTCTGCACAGCACTTGTATTGTATACTACCACAAAAAATGTCATGACCTATATTCCCGGAAGTTTAGAAGGAGGACCTGGCTGATGGATACTGGTTAAATCTGACCATAACCTGCACAATGCACTGCTTGCAATGAGGACTGGAAACTCCTGTATGATAGTTATGATAAAGCATCATTACAATAAGATCTTCCTTATCAACTTCAAGATATAACTGTGTACAATCAATTAAATGCATTATTAGGTTGATTGGCACTTGCATCTCAATATCTAATTTAAATTGATCTAACTCTAAGAAACTTGCTCTGATTTCCTAGGACTTCAAGCACATTTCTCTCTTCTCTAAAGGGAAGCAAGGGTTTAATTGTCCATATCTATAGGTGATTTTTTTGCTACAGCCTAATTAGCTGACTAGGGCCATGAATACTATGACCCATTTTAAAGCCTCTCAGTTATCACCTGATAGGTGCACAAACTATTTTTTATCCCATACCAGGCCACCCCAGAGACTGCTGAAGTCTGAAGCTCTAATTTAAAATTAGTGCATACTTTTACACCAGATTATACCATGCCTTGATTGGGTCCTGCAGCTTAAATAACAGTGAAATAGAGCTGAAGACAGAGTGCCAATTTACAAACTAAACTTGAGTTTTATACATCACTAAGTCGCTGACTAGAGAGGATTATAACACAAAACCCTCACAAACATGTAGCTACAACATAAGCAATGAACTAAGGCAGCAGTTTTATTACCACTCCCATATCAGTCCTCTCCTAGAAACATTTCATCTCAGCCTCTCCTTTCTGCTCAGATTTGTATTACCTTTTCTAGCTAATGTTTAAAACAAAATATTTGAGTTAGGGATGTACAGGGCTTATTTAGCCTTTTTGCTACTCTTTTCTTTCACCAGCAATGAAAATCTACAGTGCTGCGCTGCTTGCTACAGGTTGCAGATGTGGGTTTTCAGCTTGTACAGTCACGCTCTTTGTGTTTACTATGCAAAAAAGTTGTAAAAGTATGTGGGAATGAAAAACCCTGATTTTTGTGGAACTGAATGAATTGCATAAATTTTACTTCTGAATTGCTCTGGAAACTTGAAATTGTTACATAATTAAGAAAGCCATTCAGATGTCTTTCCAATCTTTCATTTTTTGGCCTTGATGCATTTGCCACTGGGGTTTTCACAGAATATTCATTTTTCCATATGGTTTCGTTTACATTTCTAACGCCAGAGACTCAGTTTGCCATTGTGTGCAGCTTAGGTCTCAACTGCAGGTCACATCTAATGAGGGGACAGCTAGAAAATGAAAAATTCCTAGCACCTCTGTGGTTAGTCCTGCTGAATAATTGCTGCAGTAGCTGAATTTTGCTGTACAGATGTTGGTAATTTGCTATTGAAAACCACCAGTATCAAACTGTCAGAGTCAAGAAATGGCTTTAATTATTTCCTCCCTGGAGCAGCAATAGCCATTAGTTGAGCACTGCTAAAGCTGGAATGTGTGTGGGTGATTTCTTAGCACATGGAGTGAAGGCAGCTTTACCTGCACTTGCCAGCCCTTTACTCCCTCCTTGTGGAAGGAGATTGCTTCAGTCAGGGCCAGATCATCTGGAGACCACCTCCATGAGCTCTCCTTCTTTTCCCTGGCCACCAAAGACTAACATTGTTTTTCTGCTTCACTGAGTCCTGAAAATAGAAGATAAATCAGACAAAAAGCCTTTGGAACCAAGGATAAGAGGAAAAATCTTCTCTGGGAGGGAATATTTAAACAAAAATATCAGAAGCTACAGGAAATTTGATGAGAAATTGCACTGAGAAAGAAGGTGAGGTCAGCAGGGCTACTGCAGGAGTCTCCTCATCACTTTTCATAAGCACTGCCTGGGCTTCCCTTCTGGCACCAATGGGCACAAATAAAACCACAGTCAAAACCACACAGCTTAAAAAAATATATTAAAATTCAGGAGCAGGTAAAAATATTTTTACCATTTTATAGCAATTTCAACATTATTCCCTCTCATCAGATCCAAACCCTCTGAAAATTAAAAACTGATGTTAATGTGAACATTTCCACAGGAGCCTACAAGGGGCTTTGGCTCATGCTTCAAAACGAAGTAAAACCCCTCCAAAATAACTCTTGGGCTAGGACTTTTCATTCCTCGTTCCTATGCTGTATCCATTTAGGAAGACAATCCAACCTCTGCAGCCCCGAAAGTTATCTCGTCTCTGAAGCGGGATGAGGTTTTTCTCCATAATGAATTTGAAGACTTTTTGTGCCTCTGACAGAGAAGCGGTGAAGCAAAATTTTCTTGAAGTCTGGGGAGTTTGTCTCCTAGAAGAGCAGAGAACAACGAGGGTGTTCCTGCAATAACCATGTGCTTGGCCAGCAATAAACTGCTGCTCCTTTGAAGTGCTCACTTCAGATATTTGTGCATATGGAGCTGGGGCGTGTTTCCCACATGCAGTAACCTTTCCTTCTGCTGACTGCACAGCCCAGTCCAATGGCACAAGTGTGGCATTGATGCTCTCTGGGCTGCTCCAGAAGGGTGGAAGGCTGGGAGAAGCAAAATACGGCTTATAAAAAAGAAGGAACAGGATAAGGAAAACCAGTGTAATGAAATATGTTGGAAATACTTGGCAGCCTAAAAGCCTTTAAGTCATTAAGAGCTCACCTCTAAGATGTTAGCATGTTTGTTATTAATTTATCTAATGTTTTGAAGAGCTGACATTGAAGAGGTCAAAGAATGTTTTAAATACACCCAGATTTTCCTTGATTTTTTCCTAATTTTTTTTTTATCAGGTTATCTGTTCATGACAGCCAAGAGCATAAATAATAATCAGTTCTGAAATGCTCCCCAGTGTCTCTGCATGGGCAGGAACTGTTCTGATTGCAACAGGCACTTCTTGTGTGTGGCACATCTTAACCACAAAATTGATACCTACGTACAGAGTTTGGTGTCATCGACATCCAGCTCACAGCTGAAACTATTTTGGAGTTTTGTTAAGAATGACAACATTTGATGAATGGAGATTAATGATTAAAACGCTTCAGCCTTTCTAAGTCCTCACACAATGTGATGGCAAATAAGCCTTCAAAGAGATTTATTTTTGTTCCTAGCAGCTGGATATCTAGAGCCTGCTGTTCCTGAGGGAGTCCCAGAGACCTACTTGATGATGGGAGTGTTTCACAGCTGTAAGAGACTCGGATTGTTGAACAATGACTCGAGCTGTAACATATTTTAGTGACTAGACTCGGAGAGCCCTGAGGTCTCTTAATTGCCTGCAGGCAGGCTGCTTATCACTGCAAACCTAGAGATCCCATCTTGTAACATGAGGCACTGAAAGCCTGTCTTAAACATGGAATTCAATTACAAGGAAATGATTCCAGAAAAAAAAACAACAACACACCTTTACACCCCATTTTTCTGCTGTCAGAGGGGCAGGTGGGCTGGGGGCTTGCTGTCATCAGTAAGATGGATCCTTATTATCACTTACACAGGAAAGCTGGTGTGAAAATTAATTGTTTTCCCTACCTACAGACAACATTTATTTACAGGGCAATTACTCAATTACAAACACTTCCATTTTGAATTTGAATGGAGATTAAACTTGGACAATGACAGAGAAACATTTGGGAAGGCGCGATGACAGAAGTGGAGCTTTTGTAAAGTGCTTTCTAAGCCATGTGCCCATTTAAAAATCACTTTGAAACTCTCATCAAAGATTTAATTACAGGCTCTGTAGTGATCTGTATTACCAGACCTTGATTATTTCTGCAAAATATGCTACATTAACTCACACATGATGGAAATGCAGATTTTAAACAGCTTTAAAGTATTATAATGGAAATTAAATAACCATAAACAAAATTAATGAACTACATTTTCTGGTTCATAGCCCTAGTTTTTAGGGAATTTATTCACTAGCTGATTAGAATGCCAAAAGTGGTCATTTTCTATCATGCAGTCAAAATCTAACTACACAACCTTCCAGTACAGCCTTGAAATTAAAAAAATCTTACAAGTGTCTTACATTTCTAGAAGATAAATATATTGATAATTTTAAGAGGCAAAAATAATTCTCACTAAATCTGGCATCTTTCTAAAATTTCTCTACAAATTATTTAACACAGTTTCCATAATTTCTTGTTTGGTTTGGTTTTAATTTTGTAGCAACACGTTTTGGGGATATTGTTCATGTTAAATGCATTTGCCTTAAGAAAACCTGGTTTTATTTCTATTTCAGGCAGTGACAAAAGTGGAATTAATCCACCAAAAAAATAGCTACAATGCCCCTTGAAAATTAATCTTTTTTAGAACCTCTCACCTAACTGCCATGTGATAAAACCTGGTGTGACACTTTGGGTCAGGATGAAGCAGTATTTTGTATACAATAATGTATTATTATTATTCCCCTGTTTTGACATATTTTAGTGCTATGCATGGGTTTGGTTACTAATTTTCAGAGAGCATTGTGCTGTCTTGCCTCAGTCCCATACAGCACTTTGTCACAAAACAATTTTAATTCTACTTTGATTTCTTTTCTTCCCCAGAAATACAGATTATTTGGGATGTCTGACTTACTGTACAAGGAATAATTTGCTTGTACAGGGCCAGTAATTTCCAAGTACCAATCACATTTTAATGGCAGAAATATTCAGTAGAGTTGGATAAAAAAAAAGCCAATAATGACAATTTTGAAGGCGTTAGTTTTCCTGTGTCACTGTGTCAGAAGTCAGACTGCTGGCACTGTGCATGTTCATAGGGGAAGAGCAACTTAGGGAATATGGAGAAACCTCAGCTCCAAAGGTGGCTGAGATCAACAAGTAAGAACTACCTGAGAATAAAAAAGTTATTTCTATGAAAGGGGAAAGATTCTTTAAATGAAACCCACTCATTAAAAATGCCACTGCTCATTTACATGGAATAAGTGAATATGTCATGTCACTCTGTGGACTTGAAACATATTTACAATAAAGGGATATGCCAGGAGGGAAAATTACCAGTCCCATTTCTCCAGGGACAATGCTGAACCCAGGTTTTTCCCTAAAAATGTCTCAAATTCCTCATTGGAAAAAAAAAAAAGCAAAAAAAAAAAGCTCACTTGTGTCTTTTCCGCAGTAGTTTGGCACCGTTCCTTCCTGTGTATTTCTTGATAGAATGGTCAGAGAACCTTTTCTCCTAGCTGGGAGAGAAGCTGTCACCTTCCCAAGAAACTGACACACAAGGCTGCTCAAAAACGATCCACCCTCCTTTGCAAGGCCTTGAGTTCCATGAGAATGAAAACCAAGAAAAGTCTCATCCATTTGGGATGAAGACATGGGGGCGGTTTTTTTCCCCTCCCTATGGGTGACTCATCACTGCAAGTTCCAGCAACTGTTGGCCTTCAGGTGGCTTTTCCCCCTCAAGTGTTTAAGTGGAAATAGATGTAGATAATGATGAATTTAATTACCACCTGAAGCTCTTACAGAATCAGGTCTGGAGGGAAGTAGATTTCAGTGTGTCCTCAGCTGTGGAATGAGAGACAGGTGCAGGCTTAAAAAAAAGGCCTGTTCTAATCACTCCTCTTCAATGCAGCTGGTTTAACAAGAGCACAGAGGTTTTTTTGGACCATGCTCGGAATATGGGAATTTCCATCTCTTTGTTCTTAATGTACTGTACAGAAAGGTCACTTGTTCTGGCAGAGGCTAATATGGGACATGTGAGCAGCTCCTTAGCAGGGTAAATTGCTGTAGTTCAGCAGTATAAATAGCCCCAGCAGCACTCACCAGCCAAGGATCCGCTCAAAACCGCTTCTGATTAATTTCCTGTTACTGGGTTGGTCTTCTAATGCCTCTAGAGAACTTCCTGGCAGTGCAGTGAAACCCCATTTGCAGAGTGGCATTTCCACAGTTTTGCCTTTGATTCCCAAGCCAACACTTGATGGCTACTATTGATCACATTCCCCCACCTCCGCCGGCGGCCTCGGCAGGGAGGCGACTCGGGAACCTTCCCGGCACAATGCAGACCAGCCCCATGCAGATGAGCTGTGGCCTTAATATCTGCTGTCCACCCTCTGCTCATTCCTCCCTCTGTATCTGTCAGGCTGGGGAGTCCTCACTGTATGTGGAAGGACTTTGTGCCCTTCTTCCTCTGGCACACAGGGCTGGAGGATATAAATATGCTGCTCCTTAACTTACGAGTGTACATGTGGGCTCTTCACTCTTATAGGATTTCTCGTTCAGCAGCATTTCAATGACCAAAAAATACTGATTAAAAAATCCCTGTTCAACTGGAGCGTTTTTTGGTAATTTGATTTTAAATACAGTTGTACCACAAGTGGCATTTACAGGCACAAGATTAATTCACTAAAAGCAGGTGCAGAAAGAGGTGTTTGATCAGCAGAATCCAAAATTTGCACGGCAAACCTTGGAGTAAGAGTGTTCTTCTCTACAAGGCTGTAACACCAGAATTAGGAGCTCAGTTTTTCTGATGCCCACCTGAGTTCTGATGAAGTGTAACTGATCTCACTGAAGTTCCTGATGGAGAATTCTTACTGTCCTCAGGACAGGCCAGTGCCAGCAAATGATCAAGGTCTTGTGTCCATGTGTACAGCTGAGATTTTACTTCAAACTAGGGAAAATGGAAGCAGCTGGAAGGCAGAGAGACAGAAAATTCTTTTAGGGCTTCTCTTCAGAGCCCCAGTGGCCTCCCTCAGGTAGGTCAGTGGAGATGGGCCAGAGGCAGGACCCTAAAATCAGTGATTTAGGTGTAGTCCTTGCCACCACTCTGCTTCCTGGCTTTAGTTCAGCATCAGTGCCCTAGAAAAGCAAGTGGCAGAGACATGGGTAAGAGGGCAAAAAGGAAAAGACAGCATTTTATGGCAGATTTTGGGCTACAGAGTGGTAGTGTGGAGATGGAAAAGCTTTCACGTCCCAACCTGCCTGTACTCAATCTGCAACAAGATACCCAGTCCCTCTGTAAAGCAGAGGGAAAAGGGATGGGTTTGTTTTTTTATTACACACTCATGAAGATTTTGAAGGAGGAAACCACGCAAGCCAAAATTAAATATAATTTTCTCTTTTTCCCCATAGACTCAGTATGGATGGATGCCAAACCACATTTCAGAGGGGTGAGAAAGGCCCAACATCTGCTTCTGGTGTAACTGTTTGTATCTTCACTCTAAGAAAATTAGGTTTGAAATAATCTCAAATTGTCTGACACCTGTATCCTATTAGAAGTGACACATGGAAACACCTTCAGCGTACTGAATTTAGCACCATGTCAACAGTTTAAAGTGAACAGGAAAAAAACAAAGGTAAAACTCATTGCTTCCCAGTTTCTGTTGGAGCAGATCTTGTGTCACTGCACAGGATCCTACTGCAAGCTGGATCCATAAAGGTAATGGGGTTTGAAGCAGTAATTATAATATGGTTTGTGTCCCTGGCTATACTGGAATTAAATTCAGCAATGCACCTCAAGGTGACTGGAGGATTTTGAGCTCAGTGCAGGCACACCTCTGGGCCGGATGCCAGCCAGCACGTAGGACATGGACACACAGCAATTGCAGGGACAGTTTTTCCTGAAATTCAGCTATGAAGCTCAAGTTTGGCAACTTGCAGCTTATGGGACTAGCAAACGGGTTGATTTTTAACTCTCTTCCCAAGCCTATGGAACCTCCCACTTGCAAACTCCTCGCTTTTAGGAACAGATCTGGTGACCTTTTCCCAGATAACACACTGACAGTAAGATCCAAGTTATTCTGAGAGTGACATTTGTTAAAATTCATAGAACTTTATGACTGCTATAAAATTTATGTTACCTAAAAATACACTATCCGTTACAAAGACAAATGTCTTCCCATTCATTTTTAAACATGCTCCTTTGAGAACTCTGAACGAATTTGTTTTGAGTGATTGTTCTCCATGTTAGCCTGAGAGTAAAGGAAGCTGTTTACTTTTTAAATTACACTGTTTTCCAGGAAATCTGCATCTTCAAGGAGCAATATCTAGAGTCAAGAACACAGGACACACTAAATTTTAACATGAATTATGGCATGCTAAGGAAGACAAACTAAAAATAGAAAAATGGCAATAACGGAAAGACAGACCAGTAACATTAACCATTTTCTAGAGAGAAGCATGAATGCAAGACCCTGTAACAAGAAAGAGTGCCAAGTACAATTTAGGCTTTTTTTAGCCCCAGGACAAACCAAATGCACTTCCTGAATGGTGTGGCACTAGTGACACTAAACAAAGGAAAATATGTAGTATTTTACATGCACCCATAGCTGAAAAATATCAGGGAAAACCTGGAGAACAATGAAATCTGTTTGAGGTGAAATTTATTCTAAGGGCATTTAACAGAAATTTCAAGCCTACCTAGATTTGTTATTAATAGAGTCGAGTCACTTCTAATTTATTGGTTTAACATGACATACACTACTAAGGGCAAAGTCTCCTAAAATGCTTTAAGATCTATTATTGAACATTTTCTTACCTCATACATGAAAACTGCCTTACAACTTCCTTCATGGATGGCCCCAATGCATGGAAACACAACCATCAACACTTTCTGATTTATGTAAATATTATTCCGTTCATCTTCATTGGCCTGGAAAAATAAAAGAGTTGTTCATTTTATACTTTCGGTGGAAAATGTTTATGACAATATGATTATGGAGAAAAATGCAAGCAGACCAAAGAATAACAATATATAAATGGACATTTTCAATGTTATTGATCTGGGGTTTTTTCTAATTTGCGTTCTGAAAGGCTCAAATTAAAGCAAACGATCCTAGCCACTAACTCAGTAAACTCATGGTGTTGCTCAGAGCAATGAGAGTTTGAAGTCCAATTGAGCTGGAATTTCACGACTGGTTCCCAGAGTTCATTTGGAGAATAAGTATGTCTGAGTAGGGCTGTGCTCTGCCAGCCAAGCTCATGCTTTGTTTCACAGAATACATTCAATGTGTTTTTATCTGGCAGAAGTTACTCAGCCATTTTGAGCAACTTGACTCCAATGTGTTATCAACAGCATGGATTTTTCTTCACTGAACGTGAAAATGCAACTTTTTTCCCCGAGAAATTGTGGTTTTGTTGCTTTCAGACACAATTTGAGGGTGGATCACTCATATGCTGACAATATGACCAAATATCGACGTTGGTGTTATTTGGATAGCGGTCCCATAACATACTGCATCTATCAATTACCTTGTCACTAGCTCTTTAAAGTCCAGAAATATGGATGTGCACAAGCAGCCTTGTTGGTCCATGTCATTCCCTCACACCAGTAACTTGCAGCTGGAAACCAACAATCAAATTTGTACCTTGTTGGGCCACAAGAAATTCTGAGAATTCATTGTGCACAGGAAATCCAGACTTCTGAAAGTATTTTTGGCTGATTCTCTGGGCTTCCGATAGATTTTTATCGCCCTCTAACCCAGGGATTGCATCCCTTAGCCTATAATGCTGAAGTTATTCTGAATTTGGTTACTGGTTTCTGCTGAAACAGAACTGAACTTCAGCACATATTTTTCCTGACCCAGAATGGCTGATTTTTCACTATGATTATATACAAAATTTCTATCATTCTCACCACAATGAAGTGATTAAAGGGACGAGAAAGAGAAATCCACTGATTATATAAAACTTATTCCTTCACTTCTATTCTTTCCTTTTTAAAATGACAACTGTTTGGATCAAGGACCCTGCTCCTCAGTAACCTAAAGCAGCCAATGTTAACTTGTCATTTTAGTGGAACATTAACAACCAAAATATTAGGAACCACATCATGTCATTTGCTTTATTATGGTGTGTTTGGATAGCAACTGTAAAGTTGCCATTTTTCACAGCTTTTCAGGATTTATGAAGAAAACCCCCACAAGTTCACTGTTTTCATTACCACACCATTTTTTCTAGTGACTTGCCCAGATTTTGATAAAGGAAAAAATAACACCCCCTTAAGTCTGCCATCTTATTCTTCCAAAAGTGCAAAGGAATACGGGCAGGGGGCTCTGCCAGCCCTAATAACACCAGGGGTTTCAAACATTGCAGCGGGTTCACTAAAATGAATTTAGACATGCTCTCAAACACAAGCAGTTACAAACTGCTCCAGAGCCATCCCTGATGGAGTGTGCCTGGAGATAAGGGATGGACATTATTACTGCCTTGGCCAAGTGCTGCTGGTACAGTGCTCAAGGTCATTCCCAAGCCCACCTCTGCACGTGCTGGGTGATGAATGGCCGCGCTTGGCCGCGTTGATGGGCCCATCCTTCTCGCAGGCAGCGACCAATGCTGAGCAGCTGGCTGCAAGGCTGTGTGATCTTCCCACTGCTCAGGGAAAAAAGGGAAAGAAAAAGGCAAAAACCCACTATTAGAAAAGATTTATCAGCAAACGTAGCAGAGCCATGCATGACCTCCTATCTTCTCTTGTTTCCCAAAGGCAGCACATGTAAGATATTTCCTGTCTTTCATGTTACTGGCTGGAATGCATCATGAAATCCAAATTTGCAACCTGCTGTCTGTTTTAGTCAGGCATGACTTTCTTTGCCTCTTCATATGAACTGCAGCCAACTGTTCACTGTTGTAATAATGCACAACTTCTTCTGTATTCCCCCTTCTCCTGGACAAATAAACAAAAAAACCCAGTTAGGCTAAAAGCTGAAATTCAGTCATCAGCCGAGGCTCCTGTGTGTTACAGTACCTTATTCCCACATCAGCACATCACACTCTGCTCTAGTTCAAACGTTAGCCACAGTAGCTTCCACCTGTTATTCAGGGGGGCCCAAAATTCAAAGGTTAATGAACAACAATTAAAAGTAGCTACTAGACTTCAAATGAGCTTATCTGATAACATGAAAGATGGAGCTTACTGGCTGCAGCTTGGTTCTACATTCACTCATCTGTCAATAACATCCATGTATTGTGAGCTAGATACTATTTTTTAAAATAATATCCACTCTGCAGTGCCACACCACAGGTTATTAAACTACTGTGTTATCTTTGCCAGCTGCTGTCTCTTGGAATACTGTTCTCGAAACAGTTACTCGGTATTTCGACCTTTGACCATCTTCAAAATGAACTGAAGACAATTTGTAAGGCCATTAACATATATGCAGCCTGTAAAATGCAGGTCTGGTTATGTTTTGATGGCCACAAGTGATACACAAGTACTGGTTATGCCTTTGCTCCACTGATATTATATATTTAATAAATGTGTTCGAAATGAAAGAAACTCCTAGAATCCCTGACTGTATTTATAACAAGCCTCCCACAGGAGAGAAAAGAAGAACTAAAAAAGGTGCACATGACAAACTGATACCTGATTTGAAAACTGGATGAGAGGGATCTCACCCAGACAGAAAGTAATCTGTGGGGCTATTCTGCTCCTCCAATAATGAAATTTTATTCCATGAGGAGTAAAATCAGTAGATTGATTTCCTGCTTATTTTTGTCCTCTAAGTCTCCTTCCAGTGCCATAAAACATCTGCTCTTCATGGGAATGTGTGGATACCTGCAGCGGTCAGCATGGAGCTGGAGCCATGGGTTGGCCCAGCAGCTCCTGGCAAATCCACAAGGTAACTGATGGGTTCTGCTGGTGTGTCAGTGCGGGCACCAACACGAATCCTCTCCTTTCCAGCTGCCAATGCTCCCAGACATCACAGGCAATGCAGGTGATTAAATCCATCTCAGTTGAAACTGCTGGGCCCTTGCCAAGGTTATGAATGGGAGACTGCCCAGCAGACTGAGGTCAGACCACTGGTAGGTTATGAGCAGCCCATTCCTTTCATTCAACACAAATACCCAAACCCTCATAATGACAAGAAAAACAGTGTTTGACTATGTTTCACTAACAGGTCAGCAGCTACTTTTTAAATTATAAGACAATTTGATACTTTTTTGTATAATAATTCCACAGGATTCATTGCAAGCAGGTTGGAAAGACTACAGGTCAACTCATTAGCTCATCTGCAAAGGCAATTGTGTTATTTATTCATGTCCCCCCTCTAGGTAAAAACTCGGGAACAGGCTTTGTTGTTTTCAATGGTTTGAAATTTCAAGAGAGAAATTAAAGTCAGGGAGACTTTAATGGAAAGAGTCTGATCACGCCATGCATCTCCCAGGCTCACTACTTCCAGCCTTTGCCTGACCATACCCATTTACTTTGGATGCTGTGAGCTCTGGTGACATAGGGATGCTCAGACAATTTCTACCTTTGTGTTCCCAGATGCAGATAATGCTGTGCAGTTCAGACCCTCAGCTCTAGATCATGGGCTGACAGCCTAAATCATTAAGTTGGGAATTATTTTCCTTACAGCTTGAAGTAATTAACGGATTCCCATTACGTATTTTACTTCTAGAATTTCTCATTAGTTTTAAACAGATCCTAAAAAGATCATTTTGGGGAAGCTTTTATAGTGAGAATTACAAACATCTTTCAAGCAAGAAGATCCTTGCTAGGAGGCATTTTCCTTTAGTTCAATCCATTAGATAAGTCTGAAAGCAGCCAGCAGAAGAATAAGATCTGCCTGACTGACATTCAAGGCAAGCTATCTTATTAGCAGAAATTATTTACCTTCTTAATGGTTCATGGAAACTCGTGTTCCCACCAGTCACAGAAGTTAGTTATACCGCTTTGTGTGTAGTTATTAAAACTCAAAGAACTTCCAGATCTTTAGACTATATGACAAATTCTTATCACAGACAGAGATGTAACTACAAAGTTATGTATTGTGACAGAACTTGGAGCCAAAGTAATGCCTATCTTCCATAAACTTCATAACTCCTATGAATTACTCAGTGCCCACAGACTGCAGCCAATTTGATAAATGAAAAAGCACTCCTTGTTTTAATCACTGAGAGAAATACAACTGGGCTGAGGGGCAAACCAGCCTGGCACATGAAAAATCACTGTTACGAAAAGCACTCTGGGTCTGACTGCACCTCCCATGGGATTCAGTCAACTGCCTGGAACCATGAGATTGGCACTGCTTAAATTCACAGCTTGCCAGAAGGATGCAGCTCGCTCCCTATTCATCTTTGCCACCATCTAAAGAATTAAGCGAGTGGCTGGTGATGAAGGGCACATCAATCATGTTTATTGTGACAACCACGACTGTTATAAAACAGATACTCTTACAGCACATGCTGACCTCCCCCATGCTTTTTCTTTCTTTATTAAAAACTTGTTGAACATTCAGTTCAGGTCCCCTGGGACACATGCCTAGGAAAGTGCTGATAGCAGGAATAAATCCATTTCAGGTACATGCAATAGGAGTTGCCCATAACACACTATTTGCAGGTATGGGTCTAGGTGTACTGCTGCTCTCACAGCTGAACTCATGCAGTTATTTCTTACAGAATGGCTTTGAACAGTCTTCAGGAACAACCAGTTGTGTAGAAAAGCAGCTAACAGAGAGATCTATCTTTGATTTAGTTCAATAGTTGGTTCATCTGAATCTTTATCCTTTATGATGGAATGGCTGAGCACAGGGAGCAATTAGGAAATTTCTGAACCAAGGTCAGCTCAAGCACAGTCAATATGAAACTACTGTCAAAGCTCATATTCAAAGTTTTCAAATGGGCTAAGGAAAGAACACAGCAGAAATGCCCGTAGGCTGAAAAAATTGGGAAGGCTTCGAACTAGGGAGTATGAACTGACACATGTTGCGGTGACCTGGGTTGTCACCCAGGGAGTGGCAGAAGAGACGGCAGCAGTCTGGCCCGCTCTCAGCAAGTGTACTGTTCCGCGAACCTTTAAGTTCTGGGTTAATGACAAGATTCAGTGGACAGATCCTGCCTTGGACAGTGACACTGAGGGCGGTGCTGAAGGGCCAGCCACTCCCCCGGGTCACCAATCAACTTAAGTTCCTCCCATGACTCCAGAAATTCCTCCCCTTCTTCTGGAGATTTCTGCGTTCTTGGTTCCCCTATTGGTTTGATTGTGTTAGCCCCTCCTTATGTCCCTTTTCATTGGTCCCTTGTATCCCTGTGACCCTCTCCCATTGGTGCTTTCCCTTTTCTCTGCCCCTTTTCCCCTTCATATAAAACCCTATGTCGCCCCCCCTGTTCTGTGCGCCTTTTTCGTGCTCTCTTCCTTGACTTTAGATCTCCGTCCCCCGGGGCGGGGAATAAAGCTTGGGAATTGCTACAAAGGAGTCCTTCCCTTCTTCTCTGTCTCTGCTGCGCTCACTACAATTACCACCAACTGCTGCCAGCTCCCCAGGGAGCCACAGAAGCAAGTTACACCGGCGCTTGTTCCAGCCTGCCAGGCTGCTCATCGCTTTCACGGCGACCCGGCACTGAACACGTCGCCTGCTTGGCCAAACCGGGCGGCCAAGTGGTCAGCGTGACAGACACACAAACTCGTATCCTGAAAACAACTTTTTCCTTGACACTCTGAAGAGTTAACTTTTGTTCAAGCAGACATGGAAGAATGACTGTAGCTGCCCCTTACCTTCCCTGCACAAAAATGTAGCCTGGCTTGATTTGTTTCCTATCCTCAAAAGCTGCACAGGGAAACAATAAGACAATCTTGCTAAAAAATGCAAGTGAAAATATGGTTTTCAGATTAATTTCTTACAAAATAAAAAAAGGCTTCATGAAGCGAGGACTCACCAGTAAATGTTTCAGATGTACCTTGCCAGTGTGGAAACTGAAGAGGGTTCAGTTTGACAGACCATTGGGAAGAAATGAAGTTCCTAGGCAAGACAACCAAAGAAAAATGAGTCTCTAGACATTAAACCCAAGTTATTCTCCCCTGTGTAGAGACAGAGAATCAGAGGCCTAAAGTAAATATTTGAGTCATCTGATCCACATGCTATAGCCACAACTCATTAAATATCTGCTAATTACAGCTTTGAAAGACGCCATGGAGTGACACAAGGCAGTCTGATATGTATTTAGTTAGTTTTACAATTGAGGAGTGTAAGAAACCCTTGGGTTCTTTCCTACAAAGAGCCTCTCCATTAATTGCAACAACATCTTGTCTATTTTTATGTATGAGAAACACTACAATCCTTATAAAAACCATAAACCAGCCACTGTCATTTAGGGATGCTATTAATCAAGGCATTCTCAAGTGCTTCCCCTTCTCAGCTCCCTTGCCTAGCTCTCAGCCTATTGGTTTTTAACTAAAAGCAATGTGCCCATGCGCAGCTCTTGCAGAAAGCTCAGGATTTTGATTTCAGTGCAGGAAACACTTAGCTGTGATCCCTCTTGCAAAGGGGAGACCCTCAAGTGTTTGCAGGCACTCCCAGCAATGTTAATGACAAAAAGAATTAATCCGACAAAAAGGATTGAAAATACCTACTTTGTTCTGAAAGTACCTTTCACATTGTTGTTTCCCTCCTCCACTCCTGTAAAATAAGTGCAACAAGAAGAAGAGAAGCTGAACTCCTTTTGCACTATCCCAAACAGATTATTTCTGGGATCCTGGAATATTCAGACTCCAGATTAAGAAAAGCTTTCCAAGGGTTAAGATTAAGGGTAGGCAGCTGCCTAATGAAGCTGAAGGGTTGTAATTATGTAAGGACAATTTAGACAAGCCTCTGTTAGGAATATCAGTATAAAGGTTCCTCTTCGGGGCAGGAGCATGGATTAAAGAATATCCTAAGATCCCTTCTGGAGGCCCAACCCCACAACTCAGCAGCCTCCCCTCCCAAGCTACCACCCTGTATTTTAAGAGTCTTCTGTATCATTTCTGAACTCCTTTACAATTCTCCCAGGAACTCTGCACAGACATACTCGCAACTCCTGAAGAAGACTGAAAACTCAGTTACTTAGTAATAACAAAAGAAAAAAGAAAAAAAAACCCCAAAACCCCAAACGGGATTGTTATCTCATCGAGAAGTAAAAAATGAGGCAGAAGACACACATGATAAAAGAAGATACCAGAGCCACAGCAGTACAAATTACGAGTTACAAGAGCCATATAAATCCTGTTAGCAGGCTGGCAGAAACCTGACATTTCCAATTCTCCATGAAGCTATTATACACATCTACTGAACTACAAAATTAAGACTAGTTCTGCCAGTTTGAGTCATGGCCAATTCAGCCGAGCTGCAAAGCAGACCTCTTTTTGGATCCATGGTAGACACCTTCACTCCGCAGCAGCTAATTTAGTGCTGCAATAGATAAGCTTTGGAGCACTACTCTGAAACATTTTTCAAGGTGTCTAGAAAACAGTTAAGTGTTGGAGGATAACTTTGGAGTGCCTCAACTTCTTTTTTTTCCCCTCCTGACAAATTAAATAGGAACTGTTTAGCTCAGATTCGCTGCTTCAGGCTCCTAGTTTGAGATGTGCTTCCGAGCCTTGTCATCAGCAACCCATAGCCAGGTCACCAGTTATCAGAAACACAGAGAAGAGAGCCAAAAGGGACCCTGGGTAGTCCTTTCCCCTGCCCAAAAGATCCAGCACACAGGAAGAGGATGGCTGAGCAGGGCAAGCCAGCAATAGCATGGTTCATCCATGTGGTTTTATGGGGCAGTTAACTTTTATTACCTGGTAATTACTGAGTAAGGCTTCAGACAAGCTGACTCTACAGCCCACATGGCAGCAGACTTGTGTGGGCAGTCAGCTCACAAAAATCATGTTGCAAGACTAATGTTTCAGAGGGGAAAGTCAGACTATTAGGAAAGCCAAGTTCAAGAAGACAGTTTAGCCATATTTCAATAGTATGAGATATAAACACCAACTTTAAAGTTAAAAGAAAAAAAAAAGAAAAAAAAATGAAAAAAGCAGCTAAAGAATAGGAAGAAGTTACAAGGTACAACAACAAAAAGTATGAAGTATCTTGAGAATAAAAAAGGCTGGAGGGTAGGGATGAGATGACAAAAATGTGTCTGTGAACAGAAAGGCAAAGAGCTTTGAGTTGAAATGGGCAGGCTAAGCTCCATGCTGCAGAGCAGACACTTGTTTACGGCATCATCCCTGAAGTGGCTACAACAAGGAGGAGCAAAGAAGAGGGAAAAGAAGGCATTAGGAGAGGTCAGAAGAATAAATGCTCATTTTTCAGAGGAGAAGCACCAACAATCCAGGGGCACAACTGCTTTAAAGCAGTGGGTATCTTTAGCAAAGAAGTCACTTGATATTTCCTTGCTTTACTGTTCCCTCCTGTGGTACAACTTCTTCACACAGTCAGGATGTGTGAGCAGAACACATTAATAATTGTAACATCAGTGCATTTTTCTCTGTAGAGGCACTGAATGTTTGTGAAATGAACACTCTGGTGAACCTCAGACTGTTTTCTGTGAGCTAATGCCAGTTAACAAGTTTTGATCCTCTATACCTGTTTTAAACTTTATTTACATCTTAAACCCAAAAAGACATCAAACAACCCTGAACCATATGATACATGTATGCCAAAGTCATATAATTTCCAATCTCTTCTGTTCATTCTTTGCAATAAAAAGCAAAAATTATAGCTGATTTACTGTGCACTCAAACATTGGGAGAATCCAGGAACATGTGGGATCAGTTTAGGTCAGGATCAAAACCCCATAATTTAGTTGAGAGCAGCTTCCAAACTAAGCTCATATTTTTCAGACTATATTTATAGTGCAGTTACTATGTGCCACTACATCATTAAATGTCCCAAGAACTAAACCCACCCTGTTCTTTATGGGGAGGGTTTTTTCCCCTTAAGTCAGAAATACCCATTCCAGGGTAATTCTGCAGGAACCAGCAGCACTCACAGTATTCTGCCCCCATCCATCTCCAGTCCATGGCTGCTAAGCTGTCTGCAGCCTGTTCTTGTTGCTGGTAAGAGATCACAGTCTCCTGTTCTCACTTCCTAACATGCACCTTGGCCTGGTTAGAACCACTGCTCCCCTGACCAGCTGGAATTGGGAGGCAGAGATGGCAAAAAAGCAGAAGAGATTTGGGATGACTGTGAATGTCTGGCACCAACATCAGCACATCAGCCTCGAGGATGCTGGAGAGAAGTGGGAGGGATAAGCTACAAAGGCAGAAAAAAATAAAAAAGAAGTGAAAAAGAAAACCAAAAAACCCAGAAGCTGAACAGTGCAGCCCTGAACCATTCATGCTATTGCCCAGCCTACTGCCCAGAATTCTGGACGGAGAGAGAGAGAACTGACTCTGATTTCCACCACTACATTTGTGATACAGAGCTCTCCCTCGTGGCCTGCTCTATCTGCATGACACAGATAATGATGCAATTGACAAACCTTCTTGGTTCCTGCTCTGTGTGCTTGGCCACATGGTCCTGTTTCAAAGACTGATTATTTCCAACCCTGCTGCATTAAAGCTGCAAGCTGAGAAGAGCATTGTGCAGGAGACAAATTGGCCATGCATCAGAGATCTTAGTTTAATGTTCTTACTAGAGGAATGGTGTGTTTTGATCAATGTTCAGAGCTGAAAACTTATCACACAGAAGTTGCTGTCTGCAGGGAAAGGCATGGGGAGACTAATGCTGCCTGGAAAAGCAGCCAGCTAACTCCATATCTCTCTCAAACAACATTGGGACATGCTGAGCTCGGGAAGCAGTGGGAGAATGAGCAAAACATGTCATAGACTAAATCAAGAGTCACTCCACTTTGCAGCATCTACAGCTGCCACAACATCCACAAACTTATTTCAAACACAAAACATGAGCTGAAAATGAGCTATTGCAAGACTTTTTCTTCTTTTTTCTCTTTTTTCTTTCTTTCCTTTTACCATTTGAATGTGTGCAGAAGATATAGTCTGAGTATTAAATGTTTTTCTAAGAAGGAAATGACAGACCCAGAAATAAATACTCTGGGATTTATGGACATACATTGGCAGGGAACTTTGCCAGGTTGTTGTAAGCATTCATGAAATGGTCTCTAAAGCCTGACTGGAAAGCACTGCAATATTCCGTGGGATGGATAGAAAGGCAGCCAACATGGCCAACACCTTGGATGTTTCTATGCCAATAATTACCTTTATCAAACTACAACTAGCGATGTCAAAATATTTTTAGCTTGTAGTCATGAAATGGGCAACAAACACACAAGTTTGCAACTTCACACTAAAATATGTTTGCTCTCAAGAGATTATGCACTCATCTGTTTCCAAATTGTGTTTAAAATTTAAAAAAAACCCACAACCTAAAACCCCAAAACAAAACAACACAACAACAAAAAACCCCAAAAAACTCTCCACAACCTTTTTATCCCAGTCCATGCTGTTGAAAAATGTTAGCTTGCACATAAATTATGGCTTTGCAGGACTTCTTACTTCTGATATTTCTCTCAACATAATGGCTTCAGTGTAGACCTGCAAGGTAAAACATGGTTTTAAGCATGAATAACAAAACTGAGCCTTCCATCAACACAGATTTGTTGACAGGAGAGAAAAGGCCTGGACACACAGGTAAGATTTTGGCTAAAAACAAGTTCAGATTGCTGCAACACAGAGAGCAAGGGGTCAGCAATCTTCCGGCTTTGCAGAAACAAAAGAGAAATAAGGACTAGATTTTTAGCTTCACTTTCAAACTCTGACTACAGACCAAATTAAAAGAATACAATTAAAGCTATTTTGCAAAGACTAACAAACTAGAAGACAAGGACAACTCTCTCAGCTGATACCAGTTAAAAGGGGCTGTGCAATTCTTCTGATAGCCCAGCAACTTTAGTGACATTCATGATGTCAGCAGGTATTTCTGTGAATGTGGCTTTTCAACCTCAGCATTGAGAAAAATCAGTAAATTAAATAAACTAATTTTGCCAGTGACCCTATAATTCTTCCAGAGGAAAAGACCTTCTTTTTCTTTTTATTAAAGCAGTCAGAAAGGCAAAAAAAAAAAAAAAAAAAA
>VZRN01004244.1:56536-159657 GCA_013397935.1 Dasyornis broadbenti
AAAAAAAATCAAACCCACAAGTCCTCTACCATTTCACTACTGAGCTATAATATATTAAATCAGAGATATGAGTCAACATCATGCTGCTGGGAAAAAAATGGAAAACCATTCTGGGAAGAATAAACAAGTGTCATCTGTAAAACACATGGCACAACACCCGCATTTGGCTCGGTGGGGGGTAAGCAGGCGGCTCAGCTGTGGGCACCACCATCCCAGGAGGATGTGGACAGAACAGAGAAAACCTGGAGAACAGGGACAAGGACAATGAAGGGCCTATTAGAGAAGGCTTAGGGCTGCTTGTTCTGAGAAGCAGAGCAGCAATCCCCTTTGTGGCAGTCCTGGGACACGTGAGGAGCGGCTGCGAGGAAGGAAGAGCTTCCTCCACACTTCCCAGCCCTTGGACAGCATTAAGCTCTCTGAGGAGCGGGAGTGTGAGAGACAAGACCAAGACAAGCACCCCTGCTGTGACTTGTAGTGCAGCAGGGATTATAAATTTGTGCAATATGATTTAGCTGATTTCTGAACAGTTCATCACAACTTGCTGGCTGATGCACTCCTCGTACACACATGTGTGTGTTTACTCTTAAGTTTTCTTACCCCACTGCCAGAGTGAGAGTGCTCAGCACTTCCTCCTGGTGTCCACCTGGATCTTCATTTCAAGCTGCTCCACTCTGCCCTTCCTCCTTTCTGTTTACTGTTATTGGTTCATGGGTGTTTGCCTGTCTTTCTCCCGAGCCTTCCCTCCTGGATGCTGGAAAATGTGCTGGGTTCCTTCTGCTGACTCAGAAACACTGCACTAGGAGCAGATAAGGAAACAGAACAGTCCAGCAATTTCCACAGACTGACCAGGTTGCACAGAAGATGTGCTGCAAATTAAAAAAACAATCCAGTTAAAATAAGTGGTAGCAACTGAAAGCGCTTGAAAGCACAGCAGTGCTATTTTAAAAGAATCATTTCTTTAATTTTTTAAATAACAACTGTGCATTTCAGTGTTACTGTATCAAGTTTAAATGCTTCCAAGCACCACTATTCACTTGAGGCAGCAGCATTCCCACTTGAAATTTTAGGCAAACAGACGGAGTGGGTATGGAGAGAAAGAGAAAAATCTCTTTCAGAATTATGTGTTGATAAACCCAAAAATAGAAACATTTTCCAAACGAATTTTCTACGTGCAAGTATCCCTGTTTCCCAGCAACTCTGTCGGTGACATAATGTTAACTTTAACGTAATGTGTGGGAAAACAGCTCAGGACAAGAAGCTAAGAGCTTTTTGGAGTCTATTCATAACCCTGCATTAGCATTTGATAAATTGCTTCATTGTTACAGCAACCCCTCCTTTAATGTGATGATTGATTATTCTTGTTTTACACAAAAAACATTTGGTTTAAAATGCTAATCTTTCAGCATTTTCTCTATCAATACATGAAAAGTTCTGTCAAAAAGTTTCAAAACTTCCAGCAAGTTGTTTAGGTATTTTCCTTAACTAAAAACCATTTTACATGGGCTAAGCTTCTCTACATTTTATATAAAATTGGCACTAATTTTTACAGCATGATTGTAATAGGTTTAAAACAAAATGTTTAATTATCTAGATGACTATGTAAAGCTAAAAGAAAGTAAGCTGTAACACTGTTGTAGCCATAACAAGAAATACAAAATTTTGTCTGGTGTTTTCAAATAATATTCCAGGTATTTGTCAGTTCCCCAACTGCATCCACAATTTCTTGACAGAATGGCACAGGATCCAAGTTTCTACTAATTTATGCAGTCGTAATTTTTTTTTTTTTTTTNTTTTTTTTTTTTTTTTTTTTTTACATAATGGAGTTATTCATACCAACACAAGCAGGACCACACTCTGAGCAAGCTGGATCTTAAAAATATATATTCCAACCAAGCTAATGCCAAGATGAGTGTTTGTTTAGTACTTTTGAACAGAAACTCATCCAGGCAATTCTTCTGCCACACTTTAAGCAGCAGCAAAGGGCTCCCCCAGCACCCTCTGAGCTACGCAGGCAATCAAGGTGAGCAATCAAGCAGAAATCTGGTTTCTCCCAGCACCCAACGAGGTTTTTATCATGGCACTTCTGGGGAGGGCAGAACACAGCCCAGCCCCAGCGTATTGAAGAAAGAATTGCCTCCTGTCCCCTCCTGTCCAGAGCCATCCAAGCAACACCTTGGGAAGTGGCTACACAGGAAGGACCCTCCACCTGCAGCTCGACAAACACCCAGCCCACACGTGCTCCAGTTCCTCGGCATCCATTTCTACTTAAAATTCAGCTTTTCCCCAAGTAGTCTGTAAAATTTTTCTCCACTTAACCTCAAATTGCCTTTCTCCCCTGCTCATAACTTGAGCTGAAATGAAAAAAAAATAAGCCTAGCTTGTCTTGGAGCGCCAAGAAATAAAACCAGCTTTGAAACAACTGCAAAATGGCAGAAGGAGGTTTCAGTGGGACTTCTAATGTGCTGTGAATTACACTGGTGCTTAATTAACTTACCTTGCTGAATCCAGGAGATACGCTCCTCAGTGTTTATTTGGCTTGGATAATTAAAGTAAGTAACAAAATGAGGGTTTAGAACTAATGGCAATGAAAGTTTCAGTAATTAAGAATTTCTCCATTCAAGCACCTGGCATAGATATTTGGTGTATAAAGTGAACACAGGAATAGGTGAACAAAATTCTTCAGCTGCAATCCTCTGCTACAGAAATCAAATGGGGCAATTCTTAAGAACCAATCCTACCTCATCCTGATCCATTTGTAACTATTTCCTTTCAAGCCATTAAATGACTTTTTGTGTCTCTTTTCTATCCCCTGGTTCTGGGTTCCACTGGAAGCCAAGTGGGAGCATGAGCTATTTACTTATTTACTTCAAGCCTGGAAAAATGGGAGAGACTTTGAAAAGGCTGGTTTCTTCTTGAGAAGGGGATGAAATTTCACACTGGCTCTTATTGAAACCAGTTCACATATCCCAAGTCTTTCCTTTCCCTACCCCATCTCTCCCCCACCCACATAATTTGCCCATTTATGCATCAAACCTGGTATAATAAATCAAACTCCCTGAAGACCTAGAACCCATTTCCACTCCATCACACAAGGGCAGCTCCACCCGGGGCTGTGAAAGGGCATTAAGGTAGTGGAGAATATGCTTTGCAGTATTAACGTGAATTAAACCGGAATTAAATAAAGACCCCTGAACAGAGTTCCTTTTTGCAGCACCAATAAAATCTGCATTCTTGGCAGCAGCACCCAAAATCTGGCTGGTGCACTGAAAACAGAAACCCTTCCTCTGGCTGGGGTCGCCCCTTTCCTTCCGAGGGCTGCCAAGAACCACAGGTCGCTGCTGGAGGGGAACACCCATCAAGGCCTCTCTTAGTCTGGGGTCCCACCAGAATTATTATTAGCTCAGGGATACCAGTTCATCTGCCAGTGTCCTCAGGTGATAGAAAAAATGGCTTTAAGCCGAAATGAGTGAAGGCAGGGAAAGTACCGGTAAAGTTTAGAAGTTTTCTAAGGTTTTGTTTTGATGTAGAGTTCAAGGCTCCAATAAATCCTCCTGCAAATTTAGATGAAACTGAAAATGTGATAAGCTAAACTCTGTGCTTTGCTGGACTAACCAAAATCTATGGACTACACTTATTTTTACTGAAGGAGACTGATTCAGTGCAGTAGCTCTGCTACACCAAGTTCTTGTTAATGTTTCTTTGTTGTCACCTGTATTTACCATCCACTGTAATACATGTAATTCTGAAATCAATCTTTTTGCAATGGCATCTTGTACATTATTCCTAGTGAGACACCAGTGAGGATTCCCATAATGATCAGCTTCATAAAGCAGTCTCCAGTCTCCCATAGGACACAAAGAAGAATGATAAACCATTCAAAGGGAATCTTGAAACTCTGCACCAGCAAGTCCTGAGAGGGAAAAAGTACCTGATGATTTGAAGGGTTTCTCTTTTAAGTTTCCTGCAACGTGGCATCAGCAATCAGATGATCTGCTGGGAGCTCATCAGGCCCCCGGACGCGCCATTACTCACGCTACTACACTGTTATGGTCTTCCTACAGCCAGCATAGGCAATGCCAGTAAATAAACCATGGAATCCAAAATCAGTCTTCCTTTGAGATCTAGGAGGAGAAATACTGCCACAGAGGGATCATTGACTGCTGTATCTTACCTTCACAAAAGTTTCGCTGGAAAAAACAGAGATGTTGAAGAGGAAGTGAAAAAACAGAACAGGGGCCTCCAGGGTTGTTTTATCTGGATTGCTGTTTCTGGTATTCTGCTATGAAGTCTCTTGTCACTATCTGAAAACTTAATCATTAGAGTGATCCAACTCCTTCTGCTAAACTTGAACTCTCTTCAGCCTACAAACAACTCTGAAGGGCCATACCTGCCTTGTTTCTTCCTGTCCCGTGGAAAAATTACTGAATACCTGGCCTTTCAATCACACCGATACCCCAAGTGCCCAAAGCCCTATTCTGCATCAGCCCTCGGCCTCCCAAACTAGCAAGCAGGTCCACTCAGGAGTAAATCTACTCAGCCAAGCAGTCCATTTTCAGCTCCTTTTTTCAGGTAATATAACCAGGTTGGCAATCAATCACCATTCTAAATGACAAATATCCTGTGTTGCACACAGGAAAAGTGCATGATCTCTTACATAAGTAGATTTTAACCCCAGTCCTCTCCATCCCCCTCTTTAGGACATCTGCCTATTGACTGACACAGAACACTTCAGAAAAACCCCAAACAGCTTCCTATCAGAAGAATGCTTTTGTTGCACACAATGTCAAAGATTTCTGTAAACAAAACAGTGCAAAGGACCACCCATGGGTCTGATCAGCTACTTCTTTTTTACCAAGTACTTTATCAGTGTCTGTCCAGATCCCTCCCAAGTGCACCAGCTATTGCCATTCTCAACTGCACGCTGAGAAATGAGTGCAGGAAATGGACTTCACTGAGGCCACAAAACATTTATCTTAATACTAGTCTGGTAGATTACCATGTTTATTTAAAGTGGCTTAACAGTCTGCAGTTGAAAAAAACACAACCAAACCCAACTGCAGAGATTTTCCTTGTGCTTTTGACTTCTCAGGGCTTTTCCCCAGTGCTTTTGATTTCACATCAGCAAATAAAAAGGCGAAACACTGTTCCATGTGGTACTTTGTATTGCTAAAATGTGTGCAGTGTACTGGAGGATCAACGCACATCACCTACTTCCCCTGGAAAATCAGTAGGCTGACAAATAAGCCTTACTCTTAGGAGGCTTTAGGAACGTACAAATGGCATTATTTTCTGTTTAGCTCATGCAGCTGTTGAGATACTTTTATATTTGCTACCCACCTCAGCCATGTAAATTAATACCTTAAATCACATAGAAATAGCCAGTCTGATCAATATACAAGCTTTTGTCCCACACCTACTGGAGAAAACATGATCTTGTCCAAGAAAATATGCTGCTTGAGGTCAGGATCAGAGAATTGTATCCAGGAATCTCTACCTGAACCCAAGAACACTAAACCTGACTACTTGCTACGAGACACTGAGTTTTACAAATTAACGTGGGTCACGATCTGCCAAAATCTTAATAAACTCCATTTATATGCGTTATAAATTTCTTTCAGAGTCTTGTGGAAAAAATGACTTTTCCTGAAAAAAGACAAAACTCTAAAATACAAACTTTTAGTGAATCATACTTGCCAGCTGCATCAAAGCCCACCAAAGATATTACTCTAACCACAAAAATCACGCTTTTGAAGATCAATCTCCTAACAAAACTCACTTCAGAAAAATAAATCACTCCACCTAAAAGTTGTAGATTTTGCTTTGAAATACATCCCCCTGATCTGCCATGTTCATTTCTCTGAATGAGCTTCAGTGTGAAAGCAGCTTTTTTGCAAGTCAGAGAAAAATGGCACAGTCATACAGAAAAATGTTCCCCAAAGGCTCCCTTGTTGTGTGCAGGAGCCTTAATAATGAATTATCTCTATTGGAGGCATTTCAACAGAACACACCCCAGTGTCACTCTTACTGGTGGGCTTGGTTCGCTGTGGATTTTTGCTTTGTTTTTGTAGCCACATAGCCTCTCTAGATCACCACTGTATTGGTCAATCACATGCAGAAAGAAAGACAAATCTTCTCCAGTGTTCCAGCACATGCAGCACAGTGGAGGGACAATTAACTCACGACTCCCCCTATTTCCCTTGGAAAATTATTATGCCGCTAATAAACCTTACAGTTATGAGGCTTTTATGAACTTACAAACCCTGCAGTAATTTCAAGCGCATGTGTGGTTTGTTCAGCTGTTTGAACACTTCTCACCTCAGTCACCCTTTTTCCTTGTGAACTCACACCCCAGAAACGCTTTGCATCAATGAAAAATAACTGTGTGATTGAAACTGTATGAGATTCCTGCACATTCACTCCTTCCATGACTAATTAGAGGGTTTGGGCATTTTTTTCCTTTTCTGCTAAGTGAAGCTATGCTGCCAGAGGCTGAGAACTGGGGAGTTTGGTATCCAGCACACTCTGGATTTATTATCTGATCTTCAGGTGAACCACTTAAACCTCCAGTGGATTAATTTTACCAGCTGTAAAACACAAGTAACAATCATCACTTACCTTTGGCTGCCTTCAGACATTCCAGGGAAAACACCATCTCAAGACCACGGTGATTTGTCAAAGCTCTTGTACTGTGGGATCAACTTCTTTCTCCAACTTCCCACAGAAGTTCTTGCCATTAGGAAAGAAGAGAATGCAGAACATGCTGACAACCTTACCTTATTTCCTCCCATTAAAAAGACTTAAAAAATAAATAAACTGCATGTAATATTGCACAAAACATTGCAAATAAACACTGCACCAATTTCAGTAAAGACCACATAGAAAAGGAAAAAAAATTAAGAAGCCTGAATAAATATTTCTAAATAAAGAAAGAACTGTGTCAATTTATCCTTCTCCACCTGAAACACCTGAGGAAACTGATGAAGATCATAGGTGTCCTAAGAATAAGCGAGGGCTGTAAGGCATCATCCTGTGATTTTTCCAAATGGCATTTCCCTCTTGGGCTGCTGACGTGATCCCCTGGGAAACACAGTCAATAAACGTCCTGGAAATTATGGTTTTGTTTCATAAATCATTTCCTTAACAAGCGCAAACGTGATACTCGGCACTTTCAGTACTGATAACTCAGTAAAGGCCATTTACAACAGAGGAGAAATAATCCATTCTCTCCAACACATGGGTATTCCTGAACGTCAGAACACACATCAATGACCAGCACATTTAGGGACTTGAAAACATCTATAATAGCAACTGAACAAGTCCAGCTGCATCACTTACCTGGTATTTATTGCAAAGGAACACACTGTGCTATGTCTCTTCTCTAGCATTTACTCTGGGCAAGAGATTTTTTTTGTTCTTTATTTTTCAAATCGGAATTTAACAAAAAGAGAAACCAACCAACCAAAAAAGAAGTCCAAACACAAAACACCACCTTCTCCAGTGGACATTCACCAACATTATTCCTTTCTGAATTGGGAGATGTGGTTCCATGGTGGCTCATGAGGTCAAAAAAGGAGAGAAGAAAAGGATTTCTACCAATAAAGTGTTTTTTTCTTCACTATCCCACACTTTGGCAAAACATTTTAAGAGCTTCCAAGTCATTGCAAACACCAAACACAGAAAGGAAGTGAAGCTCTGTTCAGCCTTGCACATCTATATTCCAGTGCATACAAAAATCATACAGCACTCCTCAATATATTTTCAGAATACTTGGCAATAATGCATTAAATATAATCATGGTTGCATGTTGGCTCTTTGCTCCTATACTCAGAGGTGGAAGACTTATGAAGTGGTGTCTTTCATCTTCTGAAGTTTGCAGGAGACTTTTTTTCTTAAAGTATACACATTACAAGGTTTGCAGAGGGTAAAGTCAACAAACTGTGCCCAGCAGCTGGAATCCAGAGCAGAGAAACAAGTTCCTGTTGGGGTAGAGTCTACAGCTCCAGATTAGTCATCAAGAACACAGAGCACTCAGACAGAGGCGCTTTGTTCTCATCCCAGAAATTCCCAGCGCACCCTGGGAAGCTCACACTCACAGAGGCCTCATCACAGAGTTTTTACAGTCGTGTTTAGGGCTTATTTTAAAGCTGGGAACTTCATGAGGACCTGTAGGGCTGAGCTGTGCTGTCTCTCAATGCTCAGAAGCAGTGCAGGCTGCTGAGATTTACAGAGGCCTATGACACAACTTTATTTACAGTGCACATCAGACAACAGCTTGTGCTGATGATCATCCCTATAAAAGCTTTTTAGATGCATATAAAATAGATTAACTCCCCACACCATGGGTTGCATTGAACATTTCCTGATCTATATTTACATTTCTTTGGCCTAGTGAAGAGCAAGTCAGCACAACATAGAAGGGTCCTTATTTATACCCCACAAAACATGTACCTTTGGGAGAAGCGATATTAGAGTCAAAGTTCATGTACCTACTCAAGGAGATCAGTGTTGGATGACAAGCTGGTATTGCTGCTCCCAGTTCTGCTTTATAACTGGTTTTCCATGAGAGCAAGAGTTTATCATGTCAGCTTAAAACAGTGGGTGAAAATCATTCCCTTCACTAGAAGGAAAAAAGACATCCAAATTAAGGAGACAGAAGAAAAATTTTCTACCAGACTATTTAGAAATTTACACCACGAGAAGCAGTTTAATTAACTGCTCTCAAATTTGAGTAAAATTTGAGATCAGTAAAGGATGTGAGTTGGAAAAAAGAAAAGTTTATGTATTCTTCATGCTACACAAGCATGGCTGAATTAGCTTTATCTGACACTTAGAGAAAGGATGATAACATTCTCTTCTCCACATAGAATGATGTCATTCTGATACCCGACTAATGCTGTGTCCTCACACCCACAGATCTCTAGTCCACGACTGGGAGTCAGTCCTGATCAAGCAGTTAACTTAAGCAAACTTGACCCCCTGGAAGGCAGGGCCATTGGACAGTCCAGTTCCTTACACACAAAAAGTCTCTTCTCCAGCTCCTTGCCCTCATTTGAAGTCCAACCTGAACACCAGATGAAGGCTGAGCTTTCAGGGCCAGGAGGAAGCAATTAAAAGATGTATCCAACACATGAATGCTTCCAGGGGGAAAAAATGAAGGCTCTGTAGCAATCCCTCACCTCTTTAAGAAAGAGAATGTAGGGTTTGCCCAGTAGTAAAAGTTTAATGGCAGTTATTTTATGTGCTGTCAGAGTGAGCCCGACACTGATCATCTGCTGGACTGAAATTCAACCCATTTAGATGCTCACTACTGATCTGTGAGGCACAGTCCAAAGTCATACCTGGAACCACATCTTGCTATTAGGTTTTTATAAGGGACCTGCAGCAGAGCAATATGCAGCATGCTCACTTTTCTGGGAGGCAGGGAAGTTTTGGAAACCAAAAGCTCCTTATGACACTACGTGGGACAGGCTTCCAACATTACAGACCTCACTGTCAGCAAGACCTGAATGTGCCCTCCAAGAGACCTGAAGGCAGATTTCAGTGCCTGCTACAGACTGTCCTCTCTGTACCAGCACAACCAAAGCAGAATTGGGGGTCCCCAGAACAGCACTTTGGCGAGATCAGAGGCTGCCAGAGAACTTTCTGCTCCTGCAGAGTCCCAGCAGAAAGGTGTGCCAGGGACAGACAGTGTGTGGGAAGCAATGCCTGCAGCAAACGGGCTTCCAACGATAGCACCTTGGCTGTGCTGCAACTGGGTAATTTGGTACTTTCCCACATGGTCAGCCAGCTCTCCTGGCCTGCAGGACAGAGATGCAGCAGAAACATCTTTCTTTCAAAGGATTACTCCTGGCTCTGGAGAGCTTTGTAATTTTTGGCAGTGTCTGGACAGGCTGTGCAAAGGGAAAAGGAACCTCCCTGCTCCCTCTCCCATACTGCAGCCACGCAAGGCCCAGCCATAACGTAGCTCTTAATAAAAAAGCACAGATGTGCCCTGTAGGCACTTAAAAGACTAGAAGAATAAAAAAAAGAAACAAAGTGTTCCTGTATGTTTCATAAATCGGTATATAAGCATAATGCAACCCACTATCCGAGACAGAAAATGAAATATCTTAAAAAGTATTGAATCCTTGGTGAATTTTCTCAGTGGATCGGCATGAAGCTATTCAGCCCAGATGTTTCCATAATCCTGATGCATTAGGAGCTGCACAGCACCGTGGCCAAGTGTTAACACAGTGAACTGTAATGTAAAACATATAAAGATACTGGCTTCCAGAGTTATTGGAAGTTTTCACTCTAACCACTCTGCTTCCTAAAGCAGCTATATTTTCTTTACAATATGCACTTATATTTTAATGCTCATGGAAGAAGAACTAAAACATTCCCCTCTCCCCCATCGAAACCTAATTTCTGTATGTTCTCTGGAAGAACATACAAGGGCCAACTACAGATTGACACCAAGTCTTTCAGAAATGGGAATCTCACCTCTTAACAGCAAATCCCATACTACAGGCAAAGACAGGGCCAACAAGGCACAGCTGGGTACCACATGAGCAGGTGAAGAAGTGATGGTGAGATTTTTGATGACAACTTGGTGTCCAAAAGACAGACTGTTTCACTGCGAGGCTCTTGCTTGCATCTGTAATGGATTTAGGGATTTGTAGAGGTAGTTTTAAAGATATCCAAGCAGGTGCAATGTGTATGTTGGAATGGCCTCACTGAGTGAAGAAGCAATAATGGGAGTATGAAGCAGCACAAAGAAAGGTAACAGCATGTGCTTAGAAGAATGTGAGATAAAGAGTGCAAAGAAATAAACTGGCAGTCTCTATAGAAGAACAATGCAATGGAATACCTTGCACTGAGAGTCCACTCGGAAAAATCTTTGTCACTGTAATTAATTATTCAGACAAGTTTAAAATATTTCACTGATTATTTCTTCATGATCTACCTGCCAGGATGGGAGCAGAGAGTTTTGCAATTCTTCGAGCCCTCCCTATCTTAAAAGTGCAAAACATAATCCTAAATTAATGAAAATTAACCCCTGAGAGAGTCCTGAACCTGCAGTCACAACTCTGCTTTCATGTAAGTACTTCCTGGAGTAGACCTCACACTTAGACAGAAAAGTAGGTGTGAGAGGCGGAGTAACTTCCACTTCTTGGAACCAAAAATGCTGCTACTTCATTTAGGCCTGGAGTTTCTCATGCCTTTTTAAGGTAAACAAATGTTACTCAGGTTTAGGCTCTGTTGAGCACAGTGGTGCAACCCACCATGGAATATCAGACCGACCACTAACACACTGATTATGCTCCAGAGAAAGCAGGCCATGGAGACCTTGTTTCACTTCTACACAGTAAATAGTGACCAAATTTCCTTTATGCCACTTGTCAACTGCTCTGCCTTTCCCCCGCACCCCATGGCTACAAAGGAACTTGTCCTTCAAGTGTATTTCCCAGCATAACCACTTCAATTCGCATTATTGACTGCTGCTTTTATTTAAAAATATTATGGGACTTTCAATTAGTGAGAAGAGAAACGGTATTTCAAAAACTGAGTCTGTAAAGCCATAGCAGGTGGCAGAAATTGTCCTCCTATGTAACAGAGCTTAATCCCAAACCTTATATCACTCCTGGATAATTTAAACCATTCTGTTCCTTTTCAGTTGGATACAGTCCTTGATAGCTGTTGGACAAGAGCTGATGACATCCATAACCGCTAGATAGCTCTCTTCTCTTTAACAACCACAGAATTATCATCTAGGTAGGAAAAAATTCAAACATCAGCATGTCCTGGATTGTTCTGTGTTGTTTCTAAATTAGTGCTCTACAATCTAAAAGCTAATTCTCCTATCATCCATTTCATCCTTATCTTTTTGCCAGCTCAGAGGTTAAATGAAGCAAAGAGGTTTAGATCGTAGTAATTTGGGAAAGGAAAACATATGGGGTAGGGAAAAACAGAGGTGTAGTCTTGAGGTATCTCAAACTATGAAAATATTGTCAAATAACCATTACTGTCATGTTAAAATCAACATTCGAACACAAAACTCACAGACAATTAATGACCTGAATATTGTAACGATTATTTCTTTTCTAAAACATTTTTTGAAAACTGTGACAAAATAATCAGAATAAAGAACGTACTAATAATCAAAATGCACATTTGCCTTAACACACCTCCTTCTCTATCACTCTTCCTGTATGAGCTTTAGGAAATAAAAGCATTTTTTTTCTTCATTTCAAGTATAATCCTGAATAGTAAAATAACAGCTTAAAAACTGCAATTATTACTCACTGAGATTCTGCAAATGCTGGTGTCTCAATTGTCTTTTTCCATGGAATTATTAACAAGACCATTGCCTATCTCTATCCAAATAACCAACAGTAAGGACCTCATCAGAAATGACCACTTGTATTATCCAGTTTTTACACTTCATTTTGCAGAATTACTCCCTTCCTGTATAATTTTCAGTGATGTTTAGCTAGCTCTCAAATGGCTCACAGTGTCCACTTTGCTTAACTAGCTTCATTTCTTTTCCAGAATCTAATTTTTCCAACAAAATTTTCCTGACATATAACCCAAACTTCTCTTTTTCTGTGTGCTTCTGTGTGAAATAGGAGGCCAGCAGAAACACTGATTCCTGAGTAAATATAGTGACAAATACCCAGCAAAATTCCTGCAGAGAAGAGACAACAGCTGAGGTAAGAGAAGCCAATTCACTAATATTTAATAGAATGTGCCACCCAAAAGAAAAAATTAGTCCCAACTCCTATACTCTGCTATTGCTTTGTCCATAATCAGTACCAAAACCTTCAATCTTCTCTCATAAGAAATGAGCAATACTTAGTGTGACTCAAACATAATTACATTATCTATAGGATTTAAAGCTCCTGGTTTGTTGATCAGCAAGCCTGTAGACTGGCTAGTCCATAAATTGCTGTATTTCTTTTCACTCTTTAAACACAGCATATCTCTGGGTTTGATGCTTTGTGAAAGAAATATTATCTTGGTTGTAAGAGCAGACATGTTCTGCTGAGTTGCTGTCAATTTTTTTCTATAGTATTTCTTGCTCTACACATGAAAAACAAAGAAAGAAAAGATAGGAGTAATTTTGTTGTGAAGAAGAGACTCCGTAGAGCACAGGCATGGGAATGCCATTTATTACTGTAAAAACACAGAGAACAAGAAGAACAGTCAGAGGTCCTCAGTTTCAGTGCCTGAGCAGAGGTTTAGGTACAGTTGGTCCTGTTTCATGTGGGGTCAGCTCTGATCCTATTTTAATGATTCCATTATACTCCTTTAACAATATCTACCTTTTCTGACTTGGGGAATTGCAGCACTGACATCCAGAGAAGAAGATCAGTGCCCATCAGATGTTGCTGGGGATATCTTTCCACAAACTATGGATGTGTTTTTGCCTCTCTGAGGAATTACTGCACCACTTCTACAACACAAGCATTCATTATATCCATTTACACAAACAACAAGCATTTTTGAGAAACTTCAGGATCAAATTTTGATGGATTAGCTGCAATATTAGATCAGATGCAGAATGTTTAAAGTGTAAAAGCATTATCCCAATGTGATCTCACAATTCATTGTTAAGAATATATTGTTGTAATAATTTCTCCCAAGTTCCATTAGGGCTCTGGGTTTTAAAGTGTTTGTAATTAGAAGTGAGACTATGTGTCAGAGCACTCTCTCTTTCTCTCTCAGACAGACCAGCAGAGAAGGTTGACTTCATACACCAGGCTCTACTCATGACAAATCCATGCCTGTCACAGAGGTTTCATACAGTGATGGACTGACTTAGTGTTTGACTGCATTGTTGTCTAAGTTATAGTTTTTCATATCTGACATGCCTTCATTTCCTCTTCCTTACCCCTGCACCCTCAGGGATTCTGCAGATCCACTGGAGACTGTTCACCTGGAATACAAAACCCAGGGCCTCCACCTAGGAACTCTTTATTGATTGCACTCCTGTAAAAGTACTGGAGGTGGTGGTTGCTTACATTCCACCCCCACCCCCAACCTCTTCTTCATATCCTTATTCTGTCCTAGCTATCATGGCACTCCTTTTCCTGGCTTTCTAAGCTGACTTTCTTGCACCTCTGCAAAAACTTGAGATGTAACAAGAACAAGCTGCTGTCCTTGCTCAGCATTTGATTGAGTCCCTTCCCCACTCAAATCCACCTGCCAGATGCCCACCTGCTACAACATAAAATTTGTCCCATGTCAGAACATCCTTCCCCTGCTGTGTATCCCAGCTGTCAAGCTGTGCACTGCCTACCCCTCCCAATCCACCACCAAGCATTACCCTGGTCATCTGTTTGTCACACTGCTCTAGAGCCACTCCATGTGCCTTTCCCCACACAGAGCTCATGCCAGACACACACGTGTCTTTAAAAGCCACTTTCAAAGTCCTGTGACAAGCAATGACTAAAATGGGCTTGTACCCATCCTAGAAGGTTCTTCTTATTAATTAAGGGACAGAATACACTTCAAAATGTGCAACTGCTCTCCATGTGGAAGCCATTTTTTCAGATAACACCCTGCTGGCAAGAAAGCACTGAAGCCCCAGATGCTTTGCAGCTTTTCCACCCAGCGAATAGACACCTAAGTGCTCAAGGCAGAGGAAAAGCTCCAAAACAGACACAAACCAGATTATTTGCCATTCAAGAAATGTCAGTATCATACTTCTTATATAGGAGCAGTCTCATACCTTGTGAAGAAAAAAACCTAAACCAAACAAAACCCAAACACAGCATTTAATGATATGAACATATCTGCTATAATAGCTTCCTTTGTTCTTGAATAGGGTTTCCTGAACTACAAACTGTGCTGCCTCTCCAAAGCCCATCCTCATGGTTTTCATGGTGGTGTCATTCTAAGAGAATGAAATTCATCCATATTAGTCCATGCACACAATCACTGTTTTTAAAGGTGACCACAGTTAGTTACTCATGCAAAATAAAGCAACAAGATAATTATGACCTCACTTATAAAATGAGTAAGGACAGGAGAATTGGCAGGAGAATATCATGTAAGGACAGGAGAATTGGCTTTCTAGTTCTCTGGCCTCCAAGACTGGAAAAATTTTGCTCTGGGATCTCCAGGTTTCTACCCTCTCAAAGCAGGTGCTTGAATTTCCTAGAACACAGCAGATCTGAAACAACAATAAATCCTTTTTTCTCCCTGTTGCAAACATGCCTGAAATAACAACCAGTGGAAGTAAACTATCCCTACTGAACCATTTGTGAATGCACATACCTCAAATGTAGCCTTTAGCACACTGAGAATTACACAACTGAAAACTCTTAAGTCAGCTTTTAAATGAATAAATTATCTGGAGTTAATAATAGTAAGCAAACAAAAGAAAAAATGCAGAACAAGCTACTGTACTGAATATGTTGCTTTCATAGTACATAATTCTTTTTTTAATGTAAACACCACTAGCACAAAGCATCTATGCTGTAGTGCCAGAGGTATACGGAATTCAGTGGCCTGTCTACGAAACAACCTTATCATTAAATTTGTCCTTAACAAATTTAGGGCAAATAAAAATTTAGTTCTTCACTTCATTGTGTGGACTGAGCGAGCAAAAGTGGAAAAAAGAGACCAAGTGCCTTTCTACTAAGCAACAAGTGCTGCCTGTGGTTGAGGAGGTGACACTGAGCCAGACAAACAGCTGGTACAGGCTTAGACCGAGACTGCAAATCTCCAGAATCAATGGAGGTTACAGGTGTGCAGCATCCTGACAAAACCAGTGTTTTTCAAGCTATCAAGCAGAGTTTCAAAAGCATCCCAACAGTTCCAAGCATATGAAAGCAAACCATGTCATACATATTTTACTCTTCAGAAAAACTTGTGTTTAAAACAATGGACTCTTGTGGATCCCTGGCAAGAGCTTCCTAAGGGGAGGTCCAAATCTGTTTCACAACTAAAACTGATACAATCAGCTATTCCCAAGATATTGGTAATCTCTTTTGACTCAAGTGCTCATATCTTTCAAATATATGCAGATTATACTCATATACAATTGTTTGGGAAATAGTTGCTAGAAACAAACTGTTTTCATAAATCAGTTTGCTCAGTCTCCACATGATTTTTGGTTTGCTCCCAAAATTTCAGAACTGCAAAGAACTTCAAAAAAATGCGTAAGTGTTGGAGGTTGGGATTACTTTCCATCCTGTTTCGAGGGAACCTTAACAACTGGGTATTTAAGAGACAAAAGATTGTGGCTGGGCGGAGTGAGGGGACAAAAGGGGACAGATCCCCCGGAGCGTGCGTCTCTCCCTGCTGCGTACAGCAGCTGCCACCGGGGGAGCCCGGCTGTCTCTGACCCTCATTCCCCACCTGCCAGGACGCACTGCGGCTTTTGGCACCGCTGCGGAGTTTCTGCCACCTTCTGCTCGCCGGCCCGAGTGAACCAGCCATGCGGTACAGCTTGCTGCTCCGAGGTTTCCCGCTGCAGCCCATTTCGCCATCTGGCCGCCCTCCCGTCCCGCCTGCCCACCATTATTCGCCTCAGGAGGAGAGCTGAGCTCGCGCCACAGCGCCCCCTGCCGGCCGTGACCGTAACTGCACCAAGGCAGGGGTGGTGTCTGGCAGCCCAGAGCCAGAGGAAGCTGCCTCCGGGTTTCTTTGTTTGTTATTGCCACTGTTGTTGCTTGTTTTCCTCGTTATAGATACTAGTAAAGAACTGTTATTCCTTTTCCCATATCTTTGCCTGAGAGCCCTTGATTTCAAAGTTATAACAATTTGGAGCGAAGAGAGATCATATCCTTTATTCTAAGGGAGGTTCCCACCTTCCTTAGCAGACACCTGTCTTTCAAACTAGGACAGTAAGAAAGAGACCTTACCTTTTATCTAGAGGAAGCCCAAATACACAGAGTAGCTATCCTTTTGTGGCATAAAACATCACTTGCAGTTCCTCCACAGCAATTACACCTGAAAAGCACAACGCAGGATGTGTGGCACAGCTATAATAAAAATGGTTACTTCCGTTTGCAAGTCATCAAATACTTCGGTTTTCAAACAAAATGAACTTTATCAAGAAAATACCCATTCCATTGCAAGGGCCACCAAACACCCATTATTAATTGCACAGAATTATAAAATCTAGGCCTTGTTTAAAGCTGACCCCAGTCCGGTCAGTGCAATGTTATGCTTTGTTTGCATACACCATGTCTCAAGGTCTATTAGGCTTCGTCTCACACGCCCTGTGAGTCTGTGCCCAAAGCAAACAACAAACTTCATATCTGTTTATAAACCATAAAAAGAAGAACCCAGGGAACAAATTGCTAGTCTCTGCTAACAAACAATAACCCTTTCTGTCCTTGGTATGCTGACACAACCCCCGCCTTTTTGAGGATGACCAAAAGCAGTGCCCTGAGAGAGGGCAAAGATAATGCCAGAGAAAAGAGGTGAATCATGGAAAGACTTTTCTTCTGTACCATTTCTACCAAATCATTTATGAGGCTTTCTTTAATTAATCAGCTATGTTTGACTACAGTAACAAGACATTAACTAAACTAATGGTAAGTTCTTGGTTCAACTCATAGGATATATTTCCTTTTGCCCATAGGATTTTAATGTGACACCACCCAGGTTTATTTCCAAGATGTCTCCTTTCTCCAATCAGCATATTTTAGTAATCAAACCATAGTGCCTCACTCCACTAAAAGTTTTACAACATTTCAGAAGAGCGGTGGTTGTGGAAATAGAAATTTCTCCTCGTAACACAGTAGGTGTAAAAAAGCTCATTTGGAATAATTTCTTACCTGAAAATGTGAAAATAGGTCACATCAATAAAAAAGTGTGAGATCCTTATCACATGTTCTGTAAAGCCCTATAGGCACAACATGAGTACATCTAGCCAGAGAGCCATGGGCAGTGTGACTGGAGGTATCAATTATTTAAGGAAAATCTGCGTGGAGACAGCCGTGCCAAGCACCTGAATCCACTTTAACGGTGGAAGTGGACACATACACTTGGGGACTTCAAGTCCTTTATGAGTAACATTCATTTATGATATAGGAACAGAGAACAAACTCTGAGGAAGACTGCAATAAGTGCTGGGATTTGGGGGAGCTCAGCCTGTTGTGGGTTAGTAATGCACGAGATCTATATTCAGTTTCTTGATGCACAGATGAAAAGTCAGGACTCTGAGTGATCTGGCATAAATGAAGGTTTCTGTATCACAGCTGCTTGCTTTGGTAGTACTTACATTAAAAGGCCTAATGAAAAGTTAAGTGAATAATGTTGCACACTGGAAAAAGTACTCCTTTTGACAAAGTGATTAACTAGAGAGCCTCCACCAGCACTTCTTGGATGCATTCCCAGGAAAGCCTATCGTGTTCCTGCTATTCCTCATCCTAGATAAATAAATGAATACAGCACATTACTCAAACATGAAGAAAGTTGTTTTCAGCAATTGATAGGAAGTGTTTTGATAATAGTGTACTTGGTATTAAAAATACACATATCTCAGCATTTACAGAGAGAACACTAGTTCTCACGCTGTATTTGCTCTCAGCTTAACAGAGCATTTCAAAGTCATTCAGTTGTAAAAAGCAGACGAATATATAATACTGCAGAAAACCTTACTTTTAAAATACTTTTTTTCTTCTATCAATATTCCTTCATTATTTCCTTGTGAAGTTTATGAAAAATAATTTAATTTTAAGCAACCACAGTTTGAAAATATTCAAACCAATTCACACTTCTGTGCTTTTACAGGATATAAAACCTTCTTTTCCCTGAGGTATTATATTTGTTACCTGGAAGCACAAGCTGTGTCACCGTTTGATCCAAAAGGCAATCGCCATCACTCAGATGAAAAGGAAATCACACAGCCCCCAATGAATTGCAATTACAGAAACTTGTAGGCTTGTAGGCTGTAAAAGCTGCACAAGATCAAAATTAAACAAGGGAAGGAGTCAGAGACAGAAAAAGAATTTAATGGGAAATGAAAGAGGAAAGACTACAGGAAAGAACTGAACACTTAGAAGAAAAGAGAGCTCTGGCAATTTACAAGCAGAATGCCTTCCAGAAGAGATGTAAAAAATCTGGCATCAGAACTTGAAAGAAAAGCCCCAGTGGGACTGAAACTGGGAGAAAAGGCAAAGAGAGAGGGAGAGATGAGCTGTTGTGTTGGCTGGACACAAAACAAAGACCTTCCCAGCCACGTGTGTTGTCATGGCTAGCAGGCAAGGCAGCTAATACAGCTCACAGCTTGTGGGGTGAAAGCATCTGCAGATCTTACAGAAGTATCTAAATTAAGTTAGAATAGAAGGTTTTAATTCTGATTATATCTCTAATTTTAGACCTGTAGCAATGGTCTAGGTTTATTTGATGGTCCTGCTCTTACTCTGGTGCAATTGCTGTGCTCTCTCACCACTCCTTGCTCTTCTGTGAATCACTGGCACAGCCAGAGTAAGCAGATGCAGAGACTCCAGTGTGCCGTTAACCCATTTGGCATGTTGGGATGCCAAAGATTCCTGCCTGCATTGAGTGAACTAGTGGGTCTTTTGGCCTGCCAAAATGCTGAGCAACCAAATTAGCATGCAATGGGTTCTCCGAAGTGGCAACTGAAAAGGTTGACAGAGCTGGGATTCGGGTTCCTTTACCAGAAAATTTCAACATTCAAACCCCAAGAGTCCATAATACACACGAGTGATGAAGCTGAATGGCCAGGGATAAATCTGTGGGATTCTGGTACTAGCTAGCTTCATATGGTCCTGCACAGGTCGCTGGTGTTTCTGCACTGTTTCTGGCAGTGTGCTCAAAGCAACCTCACTTTAAAATGCACTTTTCCTGCAATTTTATGCTCTGTCCCGAGGCTGCTTCTGAGGAGCATTCTGCTCTGCTTGTATCAGACAATGATGCCATGTGTTGCATGGATGCCTTGGAAGATTTTATTCATGTCAGGATTTTTCCCTCCCGTGTAGCTCAGTAGCCCTTCATTCCACGATCTCAGGACACCCTGTTTCTCTCTGCCACAGCGAAATGGTGGAAATTACATCTCCCTCTGCGCCGAGGTTGCTGAAGCTCATAAAAACATGGCTGCATTGCGAACAGAACATTCCTGTAACTTCATGAGAAATAATTGTTTTCTTCCTGGCTCCTCTTCAGAGCTCCGTGTTTAACAGGGCCAGGCTGCCTCTTCTGAACACAGGAGATATTAACAGAGCTCTTGGCCATGTAGCACAAGAACTTCTGCCCAATCTGAATCAAGAAACATACTGTCTTTTGCAAGGAGGAGGGAAAGAAACATTATGGCAAAGTCTTATTTGGCTCTTTTCAGTTGAGCTGACAAGCTGTTGTAGGCTGAGTGACTGTAGGCTGAACAAGTTGGCAGGAAAAGAACAGTGTTTTCCAAGCTGGACTCTGTAGCCAAGTCTGATGGGTAGCATAACATACTGTATAGCCTCCAGTCAGAATGAAATCCAGAAAATGAAAAAAAACCACAACAAACCACAGCATGCAGTCATCAAATCTATTCATATGTTCAGGACTGGCTGCATAATCAAAGGAAAATTACTTCATTGGGCTCACAGCCCAATAACAAAGTCTCACCCTTTCCAGCTTATTTCTTGGATTTAATTGAAGGCAATAGGGATGACATATCTAACCCCATAAAACTGATACTCCTTGAACAGTTTATGATGACTTTTTTGTTTACCATAATGCTGAAAATGTCACAACACAAAGGAAATCTAGAAAATAAATGATGCTGCCATCATATAGAACCTATACATTAAAAAAGGAAGAATTTCCCTAACTTTAAACATAGGCAACATCTTTTATTAGCAAAATTATTTTCCAGTCCACAATGTTTGTCCTGTGCTTTAAGCTACATATCCTTTCATCCCGTGACTGTTATTTAAGTTTTAATAAATTAGAGTGTTCAGACCAAACTTTGACGCCTTGGCTGAGGCAATACCATTAAGCAAGCGTACTCTTTCTGAATGCCTACTGCCTTTCTCTGTACTCGGCTCACCCTCGGAAGAACACAGGCACAAAGGCAGAGAGAAGGTGCCACATCGTTTCTCCAGTCAGGGCTGGTATATCCCACCACTCCAGGGAGATATCTGACTGCCTTATTCTTGAGACTCTCCAAAGGAAGACACACCACCACTTGGAACAGCTGTCTGTTTTTGGAGATCAGCTCTTTCTGACAACCAAATGTCTTTTTCCTACAAACTAGTTCTTGCCCTACCCCTAGGGGACATGGAGAATCAATCTGCACCATCCTTCTTACACTCAGCTTTATCAAAAGAGAAATGTTGGACTACTCTTTATAAAACAAATCAAAATCTTCCAGTTTTTCTAAACCCCTTACTTGCCTGACACTCTTCTCTCAACTTTAACTTCTCTTTATTTGTTTGCCTCAAATCTTCCAAAATTGTATCAAGCCTGACTCAGTTCTTGGATACAATCACTAGATTCCACCGTAGACGGTTTCAGCTCCTCTTTCAAGTGTTAAAGATTTCATCAAACTTTGATGTATGCCTAAATTAGCTACCTATTCTTAAAGCACTTTTTCAGTATTTAGTTAGAAGTCTAAATTATTGGTTGTCAAATGTAGTTTAAGGATTTAATTATTTGCATGGTGCCAGACCAAATGTATTAAAATTAATGTTCACATGTAACAGTTCTTAAAATTTGATGCTGGGACCAAAACAAAACTGCTAAACAATAAAAAAAATCTTATTATCTCTTAATGAGAAGCACTGATTATTTTTTACATTTCATTTGACAGTCTTCATCTTAATTAATTCGACATGGCAAAGTGAAATTACTGTGGTTGATGAGGATCATTCTGACTCCGAAATACACTTATTAAATGAAATTAAAGCGTGGTGCTAATCAGGCGAATAAGCATGTGTTACCAACCAAACATACAAACCCCAGCAATGAGATAATGACAGGTATGGTGAGAGACACAAAGCACTGCTATTTAAAGAGAGTAAAAGACTTTGAGCTTCCCTAAGAGAAGGAGCAGCATAGATGTAAACCTCTACAGTTTTCAGGAAGAACATCTTTTGCTTTTTAAATTGTGTTTGGTTTCTATCTCAAAAATAAAGCAACATCTGTATTACAAAGGAACTAGAGATGATAAAGTAGTGGACTACCAAGCTGTACCAGAGCACAAGGCTTGCTGTTAGACACAGTGAGAGCAGTTTTGGCACATTTCACCCAGCAAGTTATTTCAAAACAAATAAAAAAGTCCAGATTTAATATCGTCTTCCAAGTGACTTTCATGAATTTGGGATATATTTGTTAGATCTTGAGTCAAGGCAGTCCTGTGTATGTGTATTATGGGAATAACCTGGCACAGGTAAGCAGAGGCAGCAAAGCTTGCATGTTGATATGATGATAATTTCTGCATTAGCTTCAAAAGCTTTGTTTTGCTCAGTGACAAGTGAGATGATTAACACCAGAACTATTTGCTTTCATTTGTATAGAACACATGGTTCCCTGGCTGAAGCTATAATTTTTCCTGGCAAACTTCTGACACTAGAAAGGGCTGAAGACAAGATCTGGCAGTGCAAATGTGTATCAGGATGCAGGCTGACAGAGGAACTTTGGTCTTGCAGACCAAAGGAGATTTCTGGGCATGGCAGAGATTGCTTTTGTGGGTCTGAGGAGATGGGAAGATTTCTGTGCTTGCCTATGCTGGGTGCCTTGCAGCTGAGCCACCGGCTGGGGCGATTACGCAGCCTGTCTGTAGTCACTGTCCTCTGTCACTTTGGAAAACACATTTTTAGAGGGATATAGGTATGTCCAAGAATTCTAATGGCTTCTATTAATCTCTCACATAGCTTTTCAAAGGTGAGACATGAGCATGAGTAAAGTGCCATCAAATACTGTGGATTAAACACCTTAATATATTATTTACTACTTTTGCATAGCAATTACTCATGGGTTTTCCAGGGAAAGGAAGAAAAGTCTGCTTACATTTCAAAGAAATTAAGTCCTATGCTGCTCCCAATATACAAGAGTAAGTACACCTAAATATTTTGCTCCCTGAAGTATCCCTCTTCCTGACATTTCTTTTTTGCTGGGTTGTCCAAGGGCATAATTAAACCCAAATCTTGTCTACCAGGGACAAATAAAGGTTATATTGTAGAAAAGAAAGGAGTGGGGGAACTAGAATGGTTGTTTGCACTGTATTATTGTATGGATCCTTGAAGCTTTATTACAAGTCTTGAGAAATGCACTGAAGTACAGAATGAAAAAGTACATTAATTGGTATTAATCTCCTCCTACTCTGAAGAGATGGGAGTCTAAAATAAGCAACATACAAGAAGAGAGAAGACGCAGACTATGTTGATATTTAAATTTGCATTCAGCTCAGCAATGTCCTTTGCAGAATAATTTACACCTATATTTTGCACCAGTGTGAGCCAGCACTCTTGGGTCTGCATCAGAAATTCAGAGAGGAGGTGTAAACAGAGACACATTAACTACTTGGTCTGGTAGTTCAGATACTTGGCTACTTGTGCTGATATCTACACTAGCAGCTCTGCACAGGAATAAATCACGTCTTGTCATTCTGTGAGTGTATTTTTATTTGTAGAAGCCACTTGGCTCTAAAAGTATAAATTTAATTACTTTTTTTTCTTCTTGTAACATGGCACATAACATAAAAAGGATATATTCCAACACAGGTATAACTTTCAATTAATTGTTCCAGCTTACCCTATCTCTTAACACTGAATTGCATTTGCCATTTTTCAGTCTGGAATCACTTTATACAGATAAGGACTAAAAAACCTGACATTTTAAATAGCTCACTTTTGCTGTAGGACTGACTTGATTCAAATTATAATGGTGTTTTTGTTACTGTTGCCTCATTTCTTTCCAAACTGAAATTTTAGCATCCGTCCAGTTTTCAGAAAGCTTATCTGCTTTCATCTAACAGTGGTGCAGGGGCATCCTGTCACACTGTGGTGTACATTTCAGGAGTTCATACCCATGCGATTGTCATTACACGATGAGCGTGGCTCACTGTCATTTTTGAATACAGTTAAGTGCATTTTGAACCTGGGGAGTGGAATTTATTGTTGCCAACATATCTTATGAGCAGTGTTCTCTGACTTCTAACCTGTACAAACATCTGATTTTTGTAGCTGGTTTAACACTCCCCTGTCCCCCCGCTCCCAGTTTCTAAATGCAACAACTAAGAGATATGATTGTAACATTCAAGATAAAAAGAGGGTGTAGAGACGCAACGTATCATCTTGGTGTTTAGTGTAACATATACTTTACAAGAGCTGCATTTATACCCAGCACTTATTTACTCTGCCACTCTGCTAAGCTGTTCGATAAATACAGTGCTCCATACCACCAGCATTTTTTGGAGATGTATTATTGGGGTAGATTCTTTTCCCTCAGCAGTGCCTGAGGAAACTAAACATAGATGCCTAAAACAAAACCTAGTCATGAACTGCCAGTGTAACACACACCAGCATTAAAGCCAGTGAGAGTTCTGGGCGCTCAAGAATGCAGGTTACTTTATATAAACCAGCACAGACAATAACAACATTACTAATTAGCAACTGGCCAAAATAAACAGGGATCAAGGACGTTGTGGAGCTAAAATAAGAAACCTTACTCAAAATGCATGCCAAACTTCTTCATGAATTTTGAAAGCCCAGTGACCGGTGATTTCTATGCCCATTCTGATCCACTCTTTCTTGCAGGACTCGTAAATGTGAGATATTTCCCAACCTTCTAGATAAACGAATCTTCCTTTTCTCTTCAGAGGGGGAGAACATCTCTAAATCAGCTACATGAAGCTCTGCACTGTCTTGGCTTGGTGGACTATCCTAAAACTCCCCTAAGCTGTCCTCCTCTGCCACTTCTACTGTCAGAATAAAGAGGCCGTTCAGACAACCTGCCAGAAGGACTTCTGTTCAACAATAGGATCAACTTGCATTTTACAAGGTCTGCAACAGTAATTTAATTTTTTTTTTCAATGCCACCTCTTCTATATCCACCTCTGCTTTGCATTCTGAAGAGCAGATGACCCATGCTTATCAATAAGGGATTTGGTCCCACATCCTCCCATACTTCTCTGGGCACAGCAGGCTCTTCCTGGCCTGAGAGGTTGAGAATCCTGTTCTTCAACCAATGCCTGCTCCCAGATGTAGAACACTATGCTTAAACCTTCTGCTTTAATGCAAAGTTAAACCTCTTCTTTCCAATCTTTCACTCTGGGGAATAAAGAGAGGTTGAAACTGCAAATTCCTGACTCACTGCCATGTTAAACCTAAGCCCTCTCCAACAGTTTACTTTCATCTTTTCACAATACTCTTCACACCGTTCCTCTCCACACAAACCCATGCTTCTCTCGACTTCATTTACCCCTGGGAATCTTTCAGGAGATGGAATCAGTGCCAAAACATTGTAACCCACATCCCTTTCTCTTAGGAACAGAGAAACAATGATGCTCTAGAGTTAGGGCTAAACATGCAAGGACACAAAGACCTCCTGCGCTCCTGTCACTGGTGGGGCAGCTCTGGCAGCACGGTCTGGATGGTCTGCCATGCCAAGAAGCCTCTTTTATACCTTTTAAAGGCCATTATGAAACTGCCTAAGGTGCAGGATACCAGCAAAAGACCCAGAGTACCTTTCACATGCAAATGTAAGAATAGGAAAAGCTACAACTGGAAGCAAAGAGTCAGACAGAAATATAAATGCCAAATGCTGGCAAATACAGCCAAAAGCAGTGTGTGCCTGGCTCCACAGACCCAAACTGAAGCTTTCTTGGCCCAAGAGATAACCAGTCCTGGGGAGAGAACATGGAATTGTTTCCATGCCAGAAAAAAAATCCTTTCTGCAACACTGCTATCTTGTCAAGGAAATTGCTGTGGTATGGAAGATGGATCATAAGAAAGATGGGCAACAGCCCACAATCAGTCTATGGTCTTCCAAGATTTCACCCTAACACACTGGTCTTTGCCAAGTGGAGGAGGAAATATGCCAGCAAGAATAGTTCTTCCTCCCAAGACGAGACCAATTACACTCATTTTGTTCCAGGCCAACAGCTTCTGGTTTCCCCCAAGCTCTGACTCAGGACTGGGGTCTGCCACTTACAGACACTTTTCCTCACAGTCTGCTCCTCCAAGTTTCTGGCCGAAAGAGCACTGCGGCAGGCAACTCCAGGTCTGACCCTGCGCAGGTTTTGGCATGCAACCAATCAACATTCAATCAATCAATGCAGTGTGATGCTTTTGTCCTGCTGAGCAAACCCTATAAAGCTGTGAGCCTCACTTCTGGCAGTCTGCATCTTCTTTTTGCACCAGCACCACAGTCAGATCCGGTGTCAGAGCCTCAGTTTAAACACCACTTGTTTATACATATGCTGTGGTTTCTCTAGGCAAGATTAAGCACGTATAAGCCTTCCTCCAAACAGGAGCTACACTACATATTATTGTATTTAGAACATAAACATGAAGGAAAGCATTCCTTGGGATTACTGTGGTACACCATATAGCTCAATTAGACACACATGAAGTACTATACTCTTTTAAATTCATAAGATTTTTTTTTAAAATGTACTTTTCAGGATATTTCAGTCACCCAAACAGGCTAGCTAAAGAACTGACTTGAAAACATTTGGATCTGGACATCAACAACATTACATCACACTTCGTTCTAGTTATGAATATGCAACAGCTGATATAAATCAACAAAGCTTCCTTGATTTCAGTGCAGCAGTGCCAAGTCATAATGTACAAGGATTTAGCTGTACTGTTCCAGCTAAAAACCAGAATTTTATTCAAGCTATCCAAATATACTTTTGACTCACATATAAGAAAGAAGAGACAGACATGTTTTGATGACACAAATCAACAAGTGGTGCCTTCTCCTTTCCCACAAATGCACATTTGTACAGCACTGACAACCCTCCAACTCCCACCTTTCTCTCAAAGGTGTAACATGGAATAACCTCATCCTACCTGCACAGCATTCCCATCTTTCTTCAGGTCACTCCCCCACCTCAAATATTTCCTTCTGATGTTTCAGGACGCACAAGAACACTAGCTTAGAAAAGGGGCCTGTCACCCATGACCTTTAGAAGGAACTTAAACAGAAAGATGGAAAAAAATACCAGCAGGCAGCAAAAAATCTGTAGGTGTAAGCAGCGAAACAGGTACATACCAGTCCTCGGTGTCCCTGTTTTACACCCGAACTTTGTGCAGGTGTGCATAAATTCTGCTCCCAAGTCACATGGGAGGTCTCATTCTTCCCTGCCTGCTGGGATTCTGTAACAACTTCTTACTGACATCCTGCAAAACATTTCTAACTGCTGACTTCTCTCAGTCACAAGACTGTGAGAAGAGCTGCACTGCCGAGGCTTGGAGAAGACAAGCTTCTTCTCTGCCAAGCCCAAACCAGAGCATATTCATGCATTTGACACAGTTATATAAAAACTTTCTTTCAGAATAAGGTGCTACTTCTATCACTATGTAAACACATACATTATTCCAGAAAACAAAAGGTGATTAAGAATAAGTCTGTCTTCAATTGCAATCTCATCACGAGGGTCCTAGTTCTGGGTTGAGCACCTGGTAATGTTGTCTCTGTGCTACCAGACAGATAACAGATCAAGACACATGTACTGATGCTTTCTTTCTTTAGAGAAGCATGTAAGAAAACAAACTTGCAAAGCAACACTTATTTTCTCTTGCTTCACTTTAATTAGATTATCCTACTTGGGTTTAAAAGACTGAGCTAAACTATAATAATGTGTATCCATCAGCTGCAGATTTTTGCTCTAGAATGTAAACAATACATTGAAAAGTTATTAGCTCACAAACTAAATTACTTTTAGAAAGAACTGACTCTTCAGGTGTTGTGTTTTCATTTTCATATATAGATACCCACACCCACAGTTTTAATTCATCTGCTCTCTAGTAGCTAGTGAACAAACAGAAACTTTCTCATCTTTCTTCTCCTTCATCTTGTTGTGGAAAAATCAAAAAAGCATAACAACAAAACCCATCAAACACTCCAGATTGTTACATTACTTGCACACTTTAAGCCCAGATTAACAATAACTATTATCTGATTACCACTGCCATTAATGGGAATCCCACCACTGATATCAACAAAATATGAATCAGGCAATGAAGTTTTCCCATTTATTACAAAATCTAATTAATAAACAGTTGATTAATGCTGCAGAGAAAGATGCCAAAACCAGACTCTCACATTTATACTGGACATAAACAATGGGAAATATGAAACACACGGTATTTCCACTTTTAATTTTCCAACTGAATCCTGTATTAAGACAAAATATTATTATTCAATATCTAAAACAACTGGAAGTGAGATCAGAGTCAAATCCAGAACTTGCTGGAGAAAATGGAGAAGACTTGAGGGAAAACCTCAGAGTCTTTAGACTTGTTTTTCCCTTGAAAACATTCCCAGATGTGACAGTCTCATCAATCCTGCAACACAGCCTGACACGTTAATTAATAGTTATGAGGCTAAGAAGTCTTAATTTACTGTCCTTGCACTTTCAGTGGAAAGCAGAAAAATTTTATCTGTAATTTCCCCTAGAAACTGAGAACCTGCTTTCCCTATGTGCTCTTGGAACAAGCACAAAGCAAATTATCAAAAAAAGCAACTCACCAAATACAAAAAATATACTCCATTCAAATGACTTGAACAATTTCACTATTTACAGTCATTTGAAGACTGAATCCTGAATTACAATTGAAGGGAGGGAAAAAAAGAATAGTTATTGAAAAATAACTTGGCCTTACCCAACTCTGCCTCAAGATGTGCAAACACACAGCTGTCCCTGACCTCAAGTCAACACTGTACATAAACCCGCCACTGTTCTCTGCCCCCGAGTCATCAAAATAGGAATTTCTTCAAAGACAAAGATGACTCATTTCTCAAAAAAGTTATTTCAACAGCAAGCATTCACTTAACTTACCTGCTGACTCGTGCCAATCCTTAGTATGAAGTAAAGAAACATGACCTGATTTCTGTTCTCATTCAGAAGGCAAGATTTATGAAACATCACGTTGATGGCTTATCAGGGTGCTTTTCACTGAATACACTTCTTTTTAGCTAACTTCAATTCACTGAGAGCAAAAGAGAAAATAATGGCTGACAATCAAAGCATAGAAAGACATTTTTAAATTTAAGAATAAACTTATCTCCTGACTAGTATAGAAGATGTAGTTTGGGGCAGATCATTTTTACACAGAGATTCTGTTTTCAGTGCTATTTTCAGTTGATTTCTCCAGCTTCCCACCACATATACATAAATCAGACATACACTTTCTTAATTATTGTAGGGAGTGGCAATATAAATCTCTGCTTTTCCCAAGATCTACAGCCTCATAAAATTAGAATAATGTGCATCATGTCTCTTGCATAGCTTCTGGCATATCATTTCCAACCTCCTTCCAGCATAATTGAATACTCCGTGGGATATTTGTAGTAATAGTCATCAGTCTCTCTAATGAAAGAAGTCTGGAAAAAATATAGCAATTTAACTATCAGATGCTATTTCATAAAAATAAATGTTAATGTTTTCCAAGTACATATGATGATCCTAATGTTATTGAACTTGGGATATGTTGGTGAAAGCATTTGTATATTGAGCCATCAGGCCTGGAGCTAAAAGTATTTGGAGAAAATAAGAGTAACTCACAGTGGATTTTGTGACATTTCTCTACCATCAACTGACCCAAATAAAGGACAGCATGCAAAAGGGCTGCTCTCAGGTGAGTTCCCCATGCCCCTTTTTATTGCCTAATAAACCTACACTGTAACTCTATAGGCACATAACCTCTGAATACCAGGTGGTATTTAATTACACAAGCAACCCCACTGATTTAAGTCATATTTAATAGGGGTAAGAGTCTATTCTTCAAGGACAAAACTTAGAAGTCTGGAAGTTAACTTGCTTTCCTATTTTAGCTCCTGGTTAACAAACATTTTATTGATTGGCATATTGCTTTACCACAACAAATGCAGATGCATGTTGTTAAAATTTCTATCTCAGAGCTGCTATCAGCTCAGTTTAAGTTTTAGTTTGAGTAAACACTACTGTTTTTGCAGCGTTAAAATTACCTATTACAGATAATCTACAGAATAAGTAATCTATAAAAATCATCTACTACGGAAACAATAGAAAAAAATGCTGTTTACCAAATACAGTAGTAAGCATTGAAGGTAAATCTTGGGCATTAAGATAAACACAGTGTAATATAAGTTTGATTGCAATTGACTGGAGATGCTACCACCCAGAATTACTCTAAATTCTTCACAGCAATTCAGTCTTGTACAAAAGAACAAAGAGACAAAAGCCCCCTTTTTGCATTGTTACTGACTTCTGTGAGGTCAGTTACAACGAACGTGCTCCCCAGGAGAGTAAAGCACCACGACATCTACAGCTTTGGAATTTCCAAAACCCAGATCCAAACCGTGCTTTAGAAATACACTGCCAGTAGAACTGCTCCTTTGAAGAACTCAGCTTTGATTGTCATCCAAACTCTTATTATTCTACAAGCCTCCTTTCTTACCTCCTACTTTTACTGTAGCTACCCATCGTGTTCATTACCCAGTGTATTTGATCAGCAAATCATCAAGCTCACTAGAGATGCAGTAGAAATTAAGGTAAGAGAACACTCATTTTTCCAAGAGCTCCTCCATGACAAATACGGTATTTAATAAAATGATTCCACTGCCCGACCTGGAATTTTATGCTCCCTCTGAGCATGACATATCTTGCACCTATGAGATCAATCAAATGCCAATGTTATTTTTTCTTTTATTACCCAGGGCCAGTAGAGCAGTTTCAGTAAAAATAATTTATACCAACTGTTTCCAGTTAATGGAAATTCAAAGTCTTCAGACAGTGTTTTTTATTTCTGGTGCTTGAATTCTCAAAGAAATAGTGAAGTATAATTGATACCATATGCTTTTTATTGTTTTCCACATGAAAGAATCACGATTTTCAGTGGATCATCGAATTCTACTGTGGCATTGTGCCAAATCATCAAACACCAAGGTCACATGTGATGAAGATACAGTGTTCAAAGTAGGAATAACATGTATCATATCATGGAACTGAAAGTTTATTTCAGTTTGTCTGAGTGTACCCAGACAAGAAATTTTCTGGGGTTTTCCACAGTCTACAAAGCATCTCCTTGTAAATTACGGGCATAAGCCCAAGAAAATGTGCAAATATTCACCACCAAACAACAGGATTACAAAACGCTATCAGCTCAAAAAGTACGTTACAGCAGAGCCAGGCCAGTGTTTCAGACACTTCAGAAATGTTAATAACCATGGAATATGAAATTAATTGCACCTACCATATTTCAAGAGTATCACTGACACAGAAAGATAGTCTCTTTGTCCCACAGTTGTGCCTGCAGAAGCATCGTGTTTGCTGATTGTTTTGAGTTTTAATTTAATCTGCTTTACACGTCTGCTTCAGAAAATCACAGCTAAAGGGATATTTTTAGAAAATCCTACAAATCTTTCTGCTTTGGGAAAAAAACACTTTTCACTTTGCATGCAAGTCTGCAGCAGGCTGAGTAACTCAATCTTACTATCATTTTCAACTCGTTTTGTGACACCACTTCCCACCTTTACTTCTGCTGTATCATTTCAAGCTGAGAACTTCTGAAAGGAGAACATCACCTTCACAACACGTGTCTTACATAATGGAACCATCAGACACACATCCAGGAACTGCAATTCCAGCACCAAGGGACAATCAAAAATTAAGGTTTGAGACTACTTACAAAGTCATAGCAGTGCTTCTGGCTTGGACAAGGCTTCAGAAAACTGGAGACACCTTCTTTTCTCTCAAAGTTTGCTCTTCACATTATAAAAGGACCAACATACCACAGGGACTGACCAGGCATCAGGAATAAATCTGGAGTTATAAAGTCTGAACTGCTTACAGGGGTATTGCACATGCATTTGTCATCAGCAGAACAACTTCTCTTTTTCATTTCATATACAAACCATTTCTAAAATAATGTACAGATCACCAAAAGAATTCACCAGAGACTGATGAATTAAAACTTCCATGTAGTAATTCATGATGCCAACGTTACCGAAAGGAGTTCAATTGGCGCATTTTATCCACTGGCATGACTTTTGTAGAGAGACAGGAACCCAGGCAGATTTTATCTCTCTACTTCTCAGGCAGGAAATTTAATTTTTCGCCTTCTGGAAGGGTTTCAGTTGCAAAGACTTTTGAAAGAACACGATGACAGTATGACCTAAATTGATGGTTTTAAAGAGAGGAAATACTAAATTTATGGCAGGGACTACGCTATAATCCAGTATCTTGGCCTTTGTTAGAGACAGAACAAACATCACCCTGGGGCATGAATGACTCTGGGGACAATCTGAGAATCTGTCACCATGGCTCCTCCGGGTCACAGATGAATTAATGAAAAAAGCAACCCTTCCTCAAAACATGAGCAGGTAAAGAACTCTAAAGAAGAGTTTCCTTAGTTCTTTCTGCACAGAATACATAAAAAGGCAATCTTGCTGTTTTAAAGTTGTTCCTACTTTTTGCCTCTCTGGATACTGTCTTGTTAATATACAAATTAGCCAAAAAACTAACTTCTGCATACATTTCAGGGAGTTTCTAGAATCTGCTGGCAGAATAGAGGTAGCTCAAGATAGAACAAGACGCCCATCATTTCCCACAACAAAATGAAAATTTACACACCTTAGAAACACTACTTTTTCTTTTCATGTGATGGTCAAGGCAGGAATGAGAATACTTCATTTTTCTCTTGAGGGAGCAGAAACATTTCCAATAATTCTCTTTCTGATGAAAGAATCAGAGATTTATCCATTTACCATCTCTACAGAGCAGTATCTTTTGTAAGAGGAGTTGGAAAAAGAGCAGTAGTATGCATATAAGATGCAAATCAAATGTTTACCTACCAAATATGTACACACATCAATGGAGTACAAACACCTACCTAAGTTTTTACACTCAAGAGGGCATTTTATATTTGTCTCTGTTTTTTTTTTTTAATTGGTTATGAATGCAGCATTACCCTTGCAGCTATTGTATTTTTCTTCTCATCTATTTACTTTTTTTTAAATTTGTTTTTAAATTACACATTCCTGGGTGTTTGCCTAAGGGAATTTGGACCTTCTCAAAGAAAGGGTATGCTTAGGTCTGTCTCAGCAAGGGGAAATAAGATGTGGTTTTGCTGGAAATTGCTTTAGAGAAAATAAAAGGATTGGGGAGGAATCGGAAGTATTAAAACCCATCTAAGTCCAGCTCCCTGTTGTGAATTCAGCAGCAGTTTATAGCCAGTTTTGATCTGTGTGTCTTGCCCTCATTTTCTGAGATAATTTGTATTTATGTTAAACACTTACCAACTTCACCCTGTAAAAATGTTTAAACCCCTCACAAATGAGCTTCTGTGTAAATACTGTTGAATGAACAATACTCAAAGAAGTCAAGACACTACAACAAATAATTGGAGCTGATGACTACAGCCATGAAATGCTTTTGCCAGAGGCAAATAAATTAATAACCTTGCTGTTGTACTGTAGCATCTCTTATGCAAAATGCTTGTCTTTACTAATTATTTAGACACGTGCAATGAGACATGAAGCCATGGTTTCTGTAAAATCCCCTGGAGGAAGCTTACGGAGCCAACACATCAGGGTCTGGGGTTTGGTTTTGATGTTTTGTTCTGTAATAATACTCTTTGTATGTATTTTCCAGCTCTACACATATAAGATTAGAAGCAAAACAGATCAATTCTCCAGTAGAAGTTCTGCCACTTGGCTTGAGAGATGGCAAGGCATTCATAGGTGTAATCACTCCTATATTCTGCCTCCTTGAAAAATTTTATTTGGAGGGAGACACTAGCAGCACTGTGTGATGACAATGAGCGCATTCCACTCCTTCAGGTGTACTCTGAGGATTTACTATGCTAAATGTACTTTCAAGCCCAAGGTGTACACCCCTTGTTCCTATATATTGTTATATATCATTCCCTCTCACAAATGTCCCACAGATCACAATCCCTCTTGTAACACAGAACCCATCTGGAAATGCTTCCAGCTGCACACAGTTCCTATTTCTTTGTTGAATATATTCAACAGAATGGCCAGTACAAATGGGAGGAAGGGCAAACTTTTAAAAATAAACAAATGAAGTGCAAGACAGTTCTCAGCTTTGCGCCACTTGTTCAACTCCAGCTACGCAACTGAATTAATAACATTTTTGCCAGACATCTGAGGAATCTCGGCCTGTTCCTTTACTCCTGTTTACAGTGGAATACTTAACAGGCTATCAGTTCTGTGGAAAGGGCAATGCAATTTCACCTCGTTATTGCTGCACATCCATCGTAGTCAATTCTTTTCTTTGCGTTTCTTCGCAGCCTCTAACAGCTCTGGACTTCAGGGCCAACAGCACGAATGCAATCATCCAATCTCTCCATTTACTTCACACTCTCCTGTGAGAATATTCTGAGCCATCTGCTGTCAGCACCAGTAGGCCTGCAGTCCCCGAAAGCGTGGAAATTAGCTCAAGGTCAAAGACAAAAATCTCTTTTCCCAAATGTTGATCACCATGTGGCCTTGCAAGTCACAGCTCTCACAATCCCATCCCAAACACGCTCCATGCCCACATCTCACCACAAGAGCCAGGAATTGCATGGTTCTAAGGTATTAGGTTTGTTACTTGAACTTCTTTTAGGAGTTCTCACCACAGATCAGTGCAGATAATGAGTGAATGTACTGTTCATTTTAAAAAGGTGTTTGTTTCCCTGCTGAACTCTGATTTAGTACTTAATTCACTTCAAGGCAATTAAGCACAGGGAAGGGACAGCCCTTGTGAGCATGAAGGAATGATTCCCTGAGACTGTCACCACCGCTAACAGACGGAGCGGAGCTGTCAGTAAAGCAAGTGAGACTTAAATCCCAGCTGGGAGCCCGGAACTCCCCAGACTCCCTCATCCAGGAGACAGATGATGAACTCGTTCCCCACTTCCCATCTTAGTCACACTATGGGGAAGATAATCACGACAGCTTTTGCATTAAACAGCTCCGAGCTCCAGACAGATACAACTGGCTGAGTAAAGCTAATCAAGAACCTATAGCTGGGATTAGAGGTGGTCAGAGGTAGATTTTGGATTGTTTTCTCTCTTTTTTTTTTTTTCCTGAAGAAGGTAATATTCCACTACCATAAAGGTTAATGAAAAAAGTCCTTGGTGCCAGAGTGTGCCTTGTTCAGTTTAGTAAGCAGAGCTCCATTTTGGGACTTGGGAACACTGCCCCGTGATAAAGGTCTTACATCCTTCTCCAGGAACTCTTTGCTTAGCTTAGGGCAAGGTAGATTGTAGAGGAAAAATAAATCAAAATGCCACAGTTCTCTCTGGAATGAGACAGGATTAGAATATTATGCTAGAATACCAACAGAGAAGATCAAATTCAATTTTGGCATCCAGAGCCAAACTCTGCAACATTAGCCGAGGTTTTGGCTCTCTTTCAGCTTATTTAGACAGTAGCACTGACTCTGCAATTACATTTTTCAGTATAGCAAAGTAGTTATTATCTCTCCCTCTTTTATTCACATTTGTCACAGCAACTTCCAATCAAGCAAGATAAATGTGACTAAGCAAATCTGAAACTCAGCATCTCTTATTCTTCTCTTTCAAGACAGCAGATAAAGACAAAAAAAATGTTCCTGGAAGATTAACTTGACTAATAAAAACATGGCCAGGCTCAATGCCGAAAAAAAGCAAAATTCCTCCTTTGATACTTTTATTAGGAACTCTATCAATATAGACTGATAAATGTCCCGTTTTTCTAACAAAGTAACATGAAGGAAACAGCAGAGATCCACATTGTTATGTATGCAGAGAACCTAGTAAAAAAATCAGATAATCTAGAAATGTAATATTGTGTTAATGAAGAACTATGACTGATAAATTCCGATGCCGTTGGGAAGCTGTAGGAGAAATACTTCAACATTGGCACTGTCCAAGCCAATTAGAAAACTCATCTGGTTACACTAATCCCAAAAATAGGAAATCATACCAGGGATTTTCAGCTAATAGCTTTACTAACCAAAACTGAAAAGGCAGCAAAAGCTTTCAGATATTTTCTGTACTGTACCTGTTCTAGTTCACTTTGGTGAACTTCCCCCACCAAAATTCTTCATTCATATATTGTATAAATTACACCAGTGTTTTTCAATCATGATGCTGATTAAGCATGCTGTGAAATAAATCATACTAAAAGACGGAGGGTTATAATAGGACAAGAGAATACAGAAATCAAGAATACCTGGAGATAGGTAACAAAATGGAGTAATTTTCATCTGTTTTTGAGAGATAAGCATGCATGTTCTCACCATATATTTCTTTTTACCATTGTTTTCTCTTTTCCCTCCTTTCTTGCAACACCAATTTTCAAGCAATACTTTTGGTCATCACACACCGGTAACTACATTTCTCCATGTGGAATGCCTGCACACACATTTCCTCAGCAGTTACTGACAGGCTGCCTGTGCACCAAGTATTTAATTTCAACTGGTCCACCTGCTGTCTACAAAATCACCACCAACAACATTTTAAAGAAGACCAATTATTATTGCCCAGTCTCAACTTCCATTACATCCAGGAGAGTCTGCCTGATGCCTTTAGTAGGAACAGGCTCTGTCCAACAGAGCATTTTTGCAAATCCCCTCCTCAGCACCAGGTGGGAAGCAAAAGCCACCATGATCACATTAAGAAAGATCAGAAACATATAACCAGTCTGTTAATCTTTTCCAAATTAATACCCCCACCCAGCAAAAATGATAGCGAGACCGACCGCTGCCGCATGTGGAGATGATCACAGGAGTGAGGGCAGCATCTCTAAATAAATCCTTATGCACCCTCCACAAAGACTGCACAAGGCAGTGCAGAGAACAAAAAGAAGCCACAACAGCACTTTGTTCCATATTCTTCCAGGAATATATTCTCTTTTGTTTGAAAACATTCTAGTCTTCTTTACCTTCTCATTACTTGCTCTCAGATCACTAAGCAAGATACAATTATAAAATCTGCAGATGAACTTGTATTATAAGAATTTAGAGTTATGGCAGAAAGACAAACATTTCTGCTATTGCCTGTTTTTCTGCTAATTGTTCCTATTTTGGGTTCTTTCTCTGGCAAAAAAAGTAGGATTCACACAAACAGTGGAAACCATCCTCCAAACAGCACAAAATTCCATTAGAAATACAAGGCTTCCTAAGTGGTGATAATGCACAACAGAGCACAGGAGTCACTGGTGTAAGCTGCTGCTGCTGCTGCAATGAAATTGCTTGGAAAATGTTTCTCTCCCCTCTGGCAGGCTGCATTCGTGCTGTGAGCTGAACAACCAATTTGCATTGGGAATTCCGCACACAGGAAAGGCACACATCACACAAAAGAATAAATAAAACCTCAATTTTCTGTCCAAAGAAAAACCTCATCAGGAAACTTTCTCTCAACCTTTGCACAGAGTGCAAGTTCTCACTGTGGGTGAAAGTCAGTTCTGTAAACAGGGGTGTGCAGTGGCATTTCGGCTGCCCCAGGCCATGTCTCCAATGAGCCAGGACCTCATGCCCTTCTGGGCAAATGCAAACCCAAGTGAATTGTCCTGGGGCATCTTGCAGAGCACAGCAGGGATAAATGTTCAGGAAACCAAATCCCAGCCACAGAACATGGCTTGCCAGTACCAGAGTCTGCAGCATCAGGTCTGCTACAAGCAATTAATCTACTTTGCAGGCTGGTTTTTGTTATGGAAACAATCTGACCAGAGAAGGTACAAAAAGACAAAGGGGGAAAAGAGACAGAGAACTTGGACTGAAGTGCAGAGCCCTGAAATATCCAGACAGGGATCCCGAGGCAAGAAATGCTGCCTGCAAGGCTCTCTTTCACAAGCATCTGCTGCTGCTATTGTCATTCCCCTTTACATTTACTTTTCATCTCACCCTGCAGCGTGGAACAGCATCTGAGTGCTGCACAGTGGTAATAACTGGTGATAATCCCACGGATTTCCTTCAAAACATTATGGGAAATGAAATTTTCACTGCCTGGCCCACATTACTAATGGAAGAATGTGCAAGAGTCAGGAGGACAGCTGGGTGGGGAGGATCTGCTTCTGATTAGAGGGGAGGAATATTGTGCACTTTGCATGAAGGGTCCAAGACCAGAAATCATCCTATGCCAATACTGGCATCTGCCTCTGAATTTTAATCTTAGTGACTACACAGCCACCTAACTCCAGCTGATGTACTTAGGGACAGTTGATGCTCTGCTCTCCAAACACAAGTTCTATGTACAGCACTGCTCAGCCATTTTGGAGGTACTGTGCTCTTCCTGCACTTGGAAAAAAGTGATTCCAGTGAACACAAAGAATTTATCTCTTTGTTCTTTCTAAGCACAGAGAACAACACTAATGTCTTGAAGATATCAAAAGACTTATTTCCTGAGTTAGTTTAGAATGATTTTCTAAGAGCTCACCACGGCTGACAGTCAAAATAAATCAAATTGCAAACCATATTGTACAAACGTCCTCAGTTAAACTGCCAGTCACATCTGAGAAAACAGGTATTACACATCTAGATGCCATAAACTCCCAAAAGTTTTCCATTGCTGCTTTGCAGCGGAAGCTCCACTAAACTCAGGAACTTAGAGCCATAAATACAGCAGTGAGGTGCAATTAAACACCTCCCAGTGTAAGCCATGGGTTTTACACTCATTTTGCAGCAGTATAAAATAGTTACATCCAGCACAGGCCGGCAATGAATCCGTTGTTCCGTGTTGCATTGGCACTGAGACAACAGGAGCTATCTGACAGGCAGTGGAATCTCATTTCTTTTCTAGGAGAGGATACTGTTTTGTCCCCACTCCAAGGAAATCCCAGAGCAATTTATGCTCCAGAATGGACTCCAAAGCAAACACCCGAAGTGTTGATGCACTGAGCTACCTTCAAACGTGGAAACCACAGCCCTTTCCCAGTTTAAGAAGGTCTAAGCAGCGGGATTGCTAATTCAAACCAAGAGCTGGGCTCTGGTGCTCCAAGGATCAGTGCTAGTTTATGTACATGGTATTACACTGCACCTTATGGCTGTTCCAAGTCAAAGCAAACTTAAAGAGATCTTTGCACTCTTTTTCCAGTTACTTTTGCCCTAACTGTGAGTGCAGGCTTATAAAGAAACCTGAGCAGCAAATGTAGAAGGTTGAATTTCATCAAGCAGTAGGCTCACTGGGTAGGCATTGGCTTTCTTCAAATTCAGAGCATGCTAATTTCTAGTAGTGTTAACTAACGTAGAAGGACTTTGTGCATTTTAATGTAACTGCAACAAGCCGCAGAATTCTTGCATGCAACCTCTGAGCCCATTCAGAAGGAAAAAAAAAAACAGAAAAATTTTGAATGGTACTTGAAATGTGATTTCATTAAATGCCTATCACTAGATGCACAAATGTAATACACCTGATAAAGGAAGTAAACAAGAAAGTAAAATACACCCAGTTATTTGCAATAGTGCCATTAATGCTAAATCTCCTCAACTCTGGACCCACTTTAAGAAGCTCAAGTTGAATACATTGTATTCCAAGAGCCTGATGTCTGATGCTACAGCCAGAAAAACAGAGACATTACCAGCTCCGTGTCCTTGTCTGGGCGGAAGGCATTTGGGAGCTTTGATGTGGATACAGAATACATGCTGCTCAATCTCATGTCAATGTTCCAGTTTCCTTGGCTTCTGGCTCTACATGCAACACATGTTCAGTTACTAGAGGTTTTCTGCATATTACATCACTGTAACAAGTGACCTCATGAACTTGCACCGCTAATTCAAAAGGATTAGCAACATTTGCTCGACATTTCTTTGAACTCACTTCTATTGAAGGATGGGCTGTTGAACAGAAGTACATCCTCCTGGAAAAATAATAGAAAATAGGCTTTGGTGTCTGTTAAAAACATGTGTATCAGCAGGCAACCTCCAGTTACAAGAGGGAATTACTTTTGATAATGCACAAAACTTTGATCAAGCCCTTATACTCTGTTGAAATACATTGACCCCTATTGTCTTATGCAGTTCCAGTGGCTAAGCAGCTTCAGCTTCAATTACTGCAGCATGGTTTTGATAGATCACAGAAACAAGTAGACACAGTAAATTATTTAGAGCTCTAGATCATAGCTGTTTCCAGAGTATTCCCACTGAACTTCAGGATTTAGTGTATTTAGCAGTTATCAAACAAGATTTTTTTGTACTTCGAAGAAAAATATAACCTTTAATTAGAGGATAAACAAACCATGCAGCCTTTTTTTGGTTTAGATTTCTATAGTGGCAATCACTTAATATTTTGTTTTATTGTTCAGATTTGGAAACAGAAAACTATGAGGAGAATGAACTGAGGAGCAGAAAAAAAGAAATAAAACAGAAAGTGCAGCACAAAACCAATGTCTTCTTTTTTCCCCTGAAAATCATCCCACCTGATTGTTAAGACACTGTCTTTGTTGTAATGTCAGAGGCAAAGGTTCATAATCTCAGGCATCCCTCCTTTGTCACTTTGGGATTCAGAGCCTTGGGTTATAAAACCAGCTTTTCCAGGGATAGACAGCCACAAAACACACTTTAAAGAAAGTGATGCACCTGCCTCCCTTTCTCCCTCCTCAGAGAGGCACATCCCAAACTGTAACCAAAGTTTTAATTCCAGGCCATTGCTCTGCAAAATAGGACAACCAGAGGACAAAGCTCAGTCCATATAATGCATATGCTATAAAGGTAAGAAAAAAATCCCACCAGAAAAGTTATCTTCACCAAGCACATGCTCTGCTTTACACAATTGTTCTTCATTTCCAGCTCTTGTTTCCCTCTCCTTCAACTGCAGAGAAGACCACTTGTCTTATAATGTGTGTACAGCCCTCAGCACAGCTGCCAAGGACCTCCAGGCTTTACTGAAATATAGAAGACAAATAAGATAATGGAACACACACACACACACACAGTTAACCTCAGGAAATCTCTAGATCAAGTATCTTCCCTGAAACAATCAGGCCTTTAAAAGAAGCATGCAGCTTTCACCTATTTGCTGAGTTTTGTAACATTTGTTTTATATACAGAAAGATGGTGGTGGTGGTGTGAAATTAACTAAGTGTCACGTCACTGCAAAAATTTGACACAAAACAATACAATAAACTGTTATCCTATAAATCTAACCCAGACTGGAAACTGGCCAGTGCTGCACCATTAGAAACACAGTTTGCATATTGTCACATATTTTAAATCTAAGGGTAAGAATATATATCAAAAGCAGATTATTCTCATATGCGGAAAATAAAATAAAGGAAAAAATAATTACAAAAACATAGCCAAATTTTAAGTTAAACCAAATCCAAATAATAATCTCCAGGCAACCATTAATTATGTGGTGTCCTCAGTCAATTGGAAAGCCACTGCTGCATCTGTGTCTTGGGGCACAGGGATGGGAGAGATGGGAGAGCTCTGTTGATCAAATAAGCCACAGTACTTAGTGCCGATTCAATACTACATAATTGATTTGAGCAGATATTTGAGAGTGTTACTACAGCCCTGTGGTATCCAGCAGTTACATCCATTGTCAAGTGCTTCCTCATAATCTACCCTGAGCTCCTGCTGGCACAAAATACCCAAGGGCAAGCAATGTCTGAAAGGAGACAGATCCTCTGCACCTCTCACTCACCTGCTGAAGGGTCAGCAAACTAAAGGACATCTCCACTGAAGATGATATGGCCATTAATTTTAATGATAACAAAAGATACTGTAATAAGTGTGTGCCCTGAAATTCTGCTCAGTTCATAAGAAATTTAAAATTTCCATCTCCACGCTATTTACTGAAACAAGCCAGCAGAGCACTCTCCCTTCCTCTTCTGCTAATAACACCAAATACAATTCACAGGGTGGCTGTTTCATCCATCAATAATTCACATGTAGGGCAATATCAATCTGATGGGTGATGCTGAGCAATCTATTTCTGGTCAGCAATATCTACGTCCCTTCTGCTGGGTCACAGAAACAGATCTCCTCCTAATAAAAAGTCAACATAAGTCTCCTAAAATCCATGCATATGTTAGCTTGCACGCCATTCATAACAAGAGCTGAGAGTTTTATTTTGCAGTTCACATTTCCAAATTCAATTTTGACCTGGATGCAATTTCCTTCAAAAATTTTCTAACAAGATAAACTTGGTAAAGAAATCTCTGTTGAAAAATAGCAGAAGAGGACTTTTAAAACTGTAAACAAACATTTCAGACTTGCATCAGATCACACATGATCCTCACAGGAATTTAACACTTGAAAATGGCAGAACTTATAAGAAATAGCTGCAGTTTCCTGACTGGCTGCATCCTCCTGAAATCTTGCTGAGTTTTGCAACTTTTGCCTTTCTGCAGTGAGATAGAAGTGAAGAACATCATTGGAGGGAAAGGAGTTTGTCTCAAAAGTACTGGCATTGAAACTATAGTTTGATAAAAAATATCAAGCAAGTTCTGTAAATGATTATGTTCCCATGAGTTCAATGGAATATGAGTTTGCTTAACACAAGATGTAACTTACTCCTTTTATCTTTCCAGAGACTAACCGGTAAGCAAATTTCCAAGTTCCATGCCTGACTGCACAAGAAAGATGCATTTTGAATCACCCAGAAGTCCCAGAGCAAAGCACTCATCCCCTTCTCCACTACGAAGCACAAATGGTGCCACATGGCTTATGTGGAACTCAGTGTTGTTTGGAGTTCACACATCAGATTAACACACTGAGAAATGCAACCACAAATACCAGCACTGAACAGGCAAGAAAGAATATATTCAGCCTCACAGATATTCCTTCAGAGAAGGAATATCCACAGAAGTTAAATTACTCAAAAAGCTACTCAGTGTAGACTTTTCATTCGGATCTAGTTAAAACGTAAACAACCATTGGAAATTTAGTTTGTTTTTCCACTTCCTGTGTTATGCAATGTACTCAAGTTACACAAGGCTGTTTTCTCAGCTGGATCACAACATGCAGCACATTTGCAGACCAGTGCTGATGTTTCATTAATGATGTCCATAACAAGAAGATCATTGTTGTCTTTTATGTAAATGCTGGCTAAGTTACATTCACATTAAAATTTACTACATTCTTTTGGATGGCCCAGTATCAGAGAGGAGGTCATGCTTCCTACCAGCAAGGGCACTCCAACAATGTGTAGGCTATTTTGGGTGAGTGCCAGGTGATTAAAAAAGCCACACCGTTAACGAAGTCTGCCAGCAAAAGAGGAAATCTCAGTTGTTCGTGTCAAATCAAGAAGAGAACTTGGTTGGTTAGGTGACATTCAAACTATGCCATATTAAAAAAACTGTTTTGTGCAGCTGAAACTCTTCCCAGTCAAGCAGTCTGATCTAGCAGCCGACTCAGAAGAGTTTCAAATCCTAGCTTTGCCACAGACTTCAGAGCATGGCCAGGCCAATTCATTATTTCATTCATCATTTATCAATGAACTAGAAAGAGTATTTGCCTTCATTTTTCTTAATTATTGATCTAAACTGTAAGCTCACTGGTTAGAAATAATGAATTAGTCACACTAGAAAGTGAAACAGCATCCCAGGCAGTGAAAAAAAACAAGCAGAAGACCATGTACACACATCAAATGAAACTATAATTGTTAGAGCTACATTGCATCTAAGTTAAAAATATATTATAGGTTGCATCAAACATAGCAGAACATAGCTTTTCTAGGGATCTTGAACTCTGCATAATTGCTTATTTTAGAAAAAAAGACCCATTCCTGCTTCTACCACTTACAGTCACATTTTACTAGGTCACATTTTATCCCAGTAATCGACTGCAGTAAGAGTTTGAGCAGGGATCAAGATCTGGCAGGTGCCTCAGGAGAAAGGCTGCGAAAACACTGGGAAAAATATTGGTTCAAGTTGTGAAATCAGCAGGGAATACACCACTCATTTTGCACTTTTGCTCTTCTGAAAGATGAATGCATCTTCCCAGATTTCTTGGAGACAGATCTAAACACGGAGAAAGATGGCCAAGAAAGGACAGCCTGAGAAGGTGACATGGAATAGCAAAAATAACCTGAAGGGAAAAGGCAAAGAGGGGGGAAAAAAGCTAAGAGGGAAAACAGTTTTTGTACTGTACCCAAACTACTCCAAGAATTCTACTAAAATAAAAGATTCCTTGGAATTGAGAACACAATGGTAAAATCTTCCAAGGAAACACTCTTGACACTTGCCAGGATTTTTGCAACAGCTAAAATTCCATTTTCCTCTAATTCACATGAAAAGAACACCTCAACTCACGTGGAATTTTGAGTTTCTTCTGCATCTTATTGGCACTATTCCTAGACTCTGAGATATTCCCTCCTAAGTTTACACGCCCTACCCTGCAAAGCCCCACATTTTGACTATTTCTGCGAGAGAAGAATAACATCCTTGCAATCTCTTGCTAGCACACTGTCCCCAGTTATTCCAGCAACAGCACTGCAATACCAGAGCAACAAGAATGCTGTGAGGAAACAATTCAGGCTCTAAAGAGGGAAATTTGTGTTCAGAAAGCAAATACAGCCCAATGAAAGAATGAAAAAACTCTGTCATTTGTGGCCACAGAGGAACTGCAGTTCTTGGTTAGGAAGATCTGAACTGCCAGAGCCACTGCAAGGGATCCCAGTGAAAGGAAACACATTATGCATTAGAAGCTTTTTTCTTTCCCCCTCCTCACTTCTATACTTAGGTATCTATTCTGTTCTGCCATTGAATCACTACAGAGATTTGGGCAAATCAGATGTAACCAGTTTGGTTCACACAGAGGTCCCAATTTTCTTGTTCCAGTCAATGGAAACTGCAAGTGTTTGGATTATCAGCAAATTATCAGAGCAATGAACTGCCTTGTGCTCCAGTGCCCAGGTCCAAAAAGCGGGAGCAATTTACGTCCTCCTCCTCTCAGATGGGGACACCTGTTCTTCTGCAGCAGTAGAGGTGAGAAAGCAAGACAAGGCAACAGTCAGAGGACTCAATCAGGAGTAACAGGGATGTGAATACTGTCTTACTCAGCCTGAAAATTACAAGGAAATGGCAGCAGATCTAAATCACGACTGGGTGGGAGGTGGCCCTACCCACAAATATGACAGCCCTAGCAGGTTCCGCTCAGCAGCTCTTTTTGCTGTAAAAATATTATTGCACCCAAGTGAAATATTTTGGTCTCACTCCAGTAATAACCAATGCAGGCAATTGTTGTTCTGAAAGAAAAGTTTACTCAATGTGATAGAAGGAGCCACTGCCTACTGGAGAGAAAATTCAGCAGAAATCTCTCTTTGTTCCGGTATTCTGGACTGAGACTGGACTTCCCGCCCTGCTGTCAAAAAAAGGAATACTCTGCAAGCATGACCTTAGCAGCAGACACTGGTTTGAATATATGGTGCCTTGGTCTGGCACACTGCCTGTTAAAACAGCTACACATTTTTGTACAGCCATAAGACCTTCTGGCTTTACTCTGAGTCAGGCAAATTCACCTAAAACAAAGCACAGAGTGCAAATCAGATGTAGTCAGAGTGCACAGATTTTCCTGCTGGAATTTACTAGACATCTTAGAAATCCTGACACTCCAACCCAGGACTGTAACACAAATAATGAAAACATTTTCACAATTAGACTGTCAAGCAGAAACCCCAACAGGACACTTCTAAGTATTCAAATACACTTTAGGTGTAGGTGCATAAGCCCTTTGGCAGCCAATAATACCGAAAAGAAGGCACCAATAGTTGCAGAAGCAGAATGCAGACAAGACTTCGCCAGATAATGCTCCAGCTAGACTCGACTTCCTGGCTTGTCACTGACACTGTCACCCTATAGAGCAAGAGCGGGCAGCAATTAAGGAAGGGCAGTTATTCAGCACTAACTCAGCAAAGGACAAGAAATGAATGAGCTTTCCCAGGCTGCAGTAGTTCCAGATTGTCTCTCAAAGGGCTGCATCAATTACTGTCACTTATTTGTCAGCAGTGTGCAGTGATTAATTGGCGAGATCCACATTTTTGTGTGCCTTACGTCAGATACAGCTCTGCTCCCCCATCTGTTCTGACTGGTGCTAGAGACCAAAACGTTCCACACCATGGACCTTGTCAAGGCTGTATTAATGTCTCACAACGGACCCAAGCTAAAACAACTTTAAACCCTACAGATTACCTAAATGTGCTGAAAATAGAGATGTAAAGAGAAGTGACTGAAAGATTTAGTAGAACTGAAAGCTGAGATGCAAGAAAGAGCAACAGGCTGCTTTCTTCAGCAAAATGAGAACGTCATGTTGGCAGAATGAGGGAATTTGTTGTCCATATTAAAATATATGGAAAAGTTTTTATCACTATTTCAGAACAAGCAGCACTTCACAAAAACCCCCAAGATATTTACAAAGTAAGTTACTACTTAGCAAAAGGATATCAAAAACATCCTTAAATTTCTCACATCGTTACTTTCTTATTTAGCAAGGCATTTGAATGCCTCTGCCTTCTTTTCTAAAAAGCATCCTGTGGACTTGCACGGAAGTCCAACATGCAATTAAATGTTTCCTTGGAGTCTTAGCAAGCACATACACATGTATGTGCTTGGCAGGGAATAAAAAAAATCCATACACATGGTAGAGTGCAGAACAACAGAACAGTATCGGGTAAAACACAAACTTATGGTTATAACTATAATAAAGGATTAATTATCAAAACACCATTCAACATTTATATGGTCATTTTCATGTGTAGAGACGACTGTGCTTTAAAAAAAGCAGTAATTAAACAAATGTTATTTCCATTCCATCCTTGATAGCCACAAGGATATTCTTCTATGTCACGTGCTACCTGTCATCTTTCTCACAGCTTCATGTTCAGCCTCCAGAATCCATCTGTTTTTAGAATCCATCTCCTCAGAGCCACAAGTTCCATTTCAGAGGATTCTGTGACGAACACCATTACACTAACACAGGAATCGGGCTTGCCCTTCCACACCTCCTGTCCTACATCCAGCAATGTCAGTAATGTCAAATACAAATAATATCAAAGACAACAACTGAAATTTTATTTCAGTACATGTCACAGCATGATAACAGCAACTTTCCTGAGTCCAGGAGCTGCGGACTATGTGATCTCCGTCAAACAAAGAGCATAAATTTACGTCAATGCCTTTATCTCTTTCAGTTTCTATCTGCTGTTTCACTATTCCTAACAGCACCACCTTCACCAAAGTGATCTCTAAAGCCTGTGCTGCAATACTGCAACATCAAAATGAAGACAGAAAAAAAATTAACAAAATTACAGATATTAGGAACCAGGTCTACATGAAGCAGCAACATGATACATTGAAGCTCAGTAATCATCCAGAAATGAATTTTCAGACCTTGAATATTTTTGCTACTTTCTCATAATGAAAAAAAAAAAAAATCTGGAACATCATGCAAAAGATTCAAATGTAAGCACAGAGGAATCATGTTAATATAGGGGGACACTCATGCCAAAATGCAGCTGGCCGTGCTTCTGTGACGTATCTAACCATGACTCCATGGTGGCTATCACAGTATCAGCACTGTCAGTAGGACAGGCTCTGACAGTTCCTCATCCCCTGCTGTTGTGCAGAAGAGAACAAAACCTGCCTCAGAGAGACCTCTCCTTGATCTGGGGCTTTCCTGGTTCCAGAAGGCAGGTCCCCACTTTTGTGGAGCAGAGCTGGTCTCTGCCTCTCAGGTGCCATCAGCACCTTGGACAGTGAGAGGGAACTAGCAACAGTTTCTGCTCAAGAATCCACTTTTCACACCTATTTTTTAATTCCTGACTTTGACCCTGTACTATACTTTTCTCCTTTCTCATCCTTTGTTTGTTGTCTTTTACAAGATATAATCTAAGAGGATATAATCTAAAGCATTTTGTGTTGACACAATGATACTGTCTCATAGGCCATACATTTTACATTAGCTGAGTTTCTCTGTTGCACTCTATCAACACCATACACATTTTCCTCCTATTTCTGTAGCAAAATTCAAAGCTGCACTGGCTTAAAAACATTAGCAACATTATGTATTATTTACTATATTCTACCCTGCAGGCTTACACATGCTAATTCTCCTGGATGCATTCAGCACAGGAGTGATCCCTGGCCTCTGGCTTTAAGGCAATTTACTCCTGCACACACAGCAATATTTTAGATAGAATTTATAGATGGGATTGGCAAAGTGTTACATTGTAAGAAGGCTCTGATCTGTCCACCTTATGACATTAGAAAAAGTTCCCAAAGCTTTGAGTACATCAGTGGTATTTCATATGCCTTATCATTATCTTTCAAGTCATGCTTTCCTGAGACAGTCAAATTTGAAGAGCAATTGTGTGACAGTAGGAGGTGAGAAACGAGAACAAATGCTTGACAAATATGATTTTTAAATAGAACAAAAGAACTTCCCAAAGCAGAGGGTAGGTAGAACAATTCTTTTAGTCAAATAATACATTCAGAGGAAATGCAGAAGAACCCTAGAACACATAGATACCTTTCTGTTGCAAATAATGCAAATTAGTCACCAGATCATCACAAAAACCTGTACTCTTAAAACCTGAATAATATAAATCTATGGTATTTAATGCATTTAAAATCCACAAGAGGGCAGACATAGGGGTAAACTGATGAATGGAAAGAAGATACACACAGAGACACCAGAGAAAAAGAAGCCTCAAGACCCTAGTTTTCTGAAATATATGTGGTTTGGTTTGTCTTGTTTCTGTTGTTTGTTTTAGAAAGGATTTGACCATTTGGTAGGGGAGATTTGATCCATACTGCATTTAGACTCCCGATTGCCTTTACTTAAACACATAACCTTGCCATACAGTGAAAATCTGGATCCTATTAACCAGGTTCAAGTAATTCTTCATTTGTCCTGAAACTGGCTTTGGTTGCACAGATAATTGTAATGACCAAATGATTTGCCTTGTTCAGTCATTATGAAAAACTGAATTCACATTCATAGCAAATCTTCCCTACTGTATACATGTTTTGATCTGTGTATGTGCACACATGCTACATATGTAAACTTTTGAACTTACTGCTTGTGCCTACTGTAAACAGTGAACTCCATAACTACACTCTGGGCACACGTATTTCCTGCAGTAATTTCTTCTTATATGAGCATAAATCAACTTCCCTAAGCAAAGTCAAGCAAGTACAAGATGAGAATAAGAAAACATTTTTCATTTTCTCAGAGGATGTACTGCCAAAATCTACAGCAGCTGTGGATTCACCTCAGGTAAGTCTGAAGTGAAACACAGACCCAAGGATTCATCTGTGATCTATTTTGCTTAGTTTCTAGAAAATATTGTTCTTTATGTCTGGGTCTTCTCAAAACATGGCATAAGGAACGTGAAGCAGAAAGAGAGATGGTGAAAGCAGTTTTTATCCAGCCAGGATCTGCTTTCAGAAAAAGCAAACGCAAATGCCACCGCCACTCTGAACGCACAGCAAAAATGCAGCTCCAGATTCTTTCAGAGTAAGCGCATTTATAAGTTGTTTTTATATTTCTGCAAATACCTTTTGAAGTGAAACACTTAAGTATTTATCCTCTATTGACAGAGAGGTGGACTGCGGCTAAAATGGACAACATGACAGTAGCCCATATCCTAGGAACAGCACAGTTAATCCTAGGAAATTTGTAATTACAGGATTGGCTACTGGCTGGGCTTTTATATTCAGAGAGGAAGTTACCAGCAATTATGAAATCAGTCTGCTAGGGAACACACACATGTTAGCCTTTCCTAGGTTTAATAAATGTATTCACCTGACTAATAACTTGAAACACAATCAGAACTATGCTCAAGAGTAACCATTTACACTCACAACTAAGGGCTCCACAATCTGACTATTAATTTTTTATTTCTGGAACAATCTTGCCTTGTAACATTTAAAACAACTCAGGAAATATAACCTTGTTCACAATCCACACTGAGCAATCACATGGCTGGTAGCTGTTAGACTGAAATCTAAGTGTGATGATTCTTTTTAAGACTTGTCAATTAAAAAAAATAGACAATTGCAACTAAAAGGGTAGATAACTCATAGTGCCACTGAAATACACAGCAGAAAGGTATCACTTTGGTACAAAGCAAATGCACTAATTTATATCAGGGAAACCATAATTTTTTTTTTCTTTTACTTCTGGTGGGCTATTAATTAAGTTTAAAAAGAAATCACTAAAAAGAAATCATCATACTTGCACACCAATCAGTAGTTTAACCCTCTGACTGAGAACAGTTAACTTTTAACCCCTTTGCCACCCCTCCAGTGATTAGCTGAGTGATGTCCAGTTTTGTGGTGGCTTTCTACAGACTGACTTTTAGAACTAGGAAAATAAACAAACAAATTCCAAATCATTGACTTCACAGCTTTTTTCTACTCCAATTCTCATCTGAATTCTAAGGCCACATTCAAATCTTATTGTAATTGCTAGGCTCTTGAAAAGTAACAAAGCAAGGAGAAAATGCTTCCAGCCATCCTTGCTTCACTGTAAAGGTGTGGGCAGAAGAATTTACAGAAGCTTTGGTTTGCAAGTCAGTACACCTGGCCTCATTTGTAGCTCCAACAGAACCTGATCTCAGAGTCTTTTGCTATACAGAAGAGCTAAGCCCAGCCCATCATCCCACACAAGTATTTTGTACATGGCTGAGGAAATAGTTGAGAAAAGGATAACATCACCTGCTTGGCTTACCAATAATTCTCTTCACTGCAGAAGAAACTTTCCATCGCACTCATTTGAAAAAGATTTTTGGGTCAGGTTACTTAAAACTGCAGGATTTTCTCTCAGACACACAGTGAGTTTAAAAATACAGGAAGAAATTTAAGAGAAGTTGTCTTTACATGTCTCAAGGCTGCTCAAATTGCAAGGAAGGACAGGAAAGCTCAGGCCTTCACACCCTCTGCCCAGAATAACAAAGTAATACAACAAGCTTTTTTCTGCAGAAGCCAAATTGTAGAAAATGTCCTCTGCATAAGCTGTCAGTGTCACCTGGCAAGATGTAGTTACAAGCTAAACTCTGTGCTTAACACCAGAAGGAATGGCAGCAACCAGCCCTGGTTAGAAAGAGCAAACTCCAATAAACACAGAAAAAGAGTGCATCTTGTCTTTTTGTAAAGATTAGTAATTTATTAATTCATCCCCCTCTTGCATTTTCTAGACTGAATCTGATTAAATAGCTATTTTCAACCACAGTTTTATTATTCTCCATTCTTAATAACTTTGTTCTAAGTGATAAAAGAAGAAAACAAAGCGAGATGTGTAGCTAGATTTTTTCTTCCATGTCCAAAGGGCTTTTATTATTTCATCTCAGCAGATCCAATCCCCACTCCACCTACTAAGAAACTGAACAAGTTGCACACAGATGTAGAAGATAATGTGGAGACCAATCCCTCTGAGTTTTATCTTAGTATAACTGACCTATGTTAAGAAGATAGAATATGCCAGACTAATTGAATGTTTTACAACACTTAGAACAAGATGTCATTTTGTGAAACAACTTTGCTGCTTCTTGTCTTGCAAAGAGGATTTATGATCTACTTTGAATTTGGCAAATCAAGGTTGTTAGAGAATATTTTAAAGTCTGAGGGACGACATGGAGAATGATCACAATATTAGTACCAAAGAGTTAACCTGGCTAATGCTGCAGTGGATGTCTCTGCTCCAGCAGCAACCTTACCTGTTGCAGCACTTCCTCCCAATTTTGTTTGAACAGCTGGTAAACTGGAAATGAACTTGTGGATATAAGGGCTTATAGTCTTTTCCCTGTAGAAGGATAACCAAAATAACCCCGAAACCACAAATCCCAAACAACTTTTATTATTGGTTCCTTTTTGCTGAATGCCCTTCTCAAAAAAAAAACCAGAAATGGAAACAAGCTCTCTTCGATTATTGTTCAGCCAAGAACACGTTGCTTCACCATGAAACAAATGGAATGAGAAAACTGACAACCAATTATTCCCAGATCACCATGTGCTACATCTACCTGATGCTGCTGCTGTACAAACATGCCCGGAGACACTTCCATTATTTTGGGGATTTGACAGCTAAACGGTATGAACATGTTATCAATGATATTTGAAGTACAGCTGATCATATTTATATGTGATGCAAGATGTCTTACAGGAAATTTATATACAACCAATGCAACTTATCAATAAAGGGCTACAGTTTTGTCGCATTGTTGCTCTAAGGTTTTTTTAACAAAAGAAATATCAGATTTAAACTGGGACATTTTCTGGTTGTACTTGTACAGAACCGAGTTCCTGCTTATCAAGACTTCCTGCTAGGGAAAATGTAGACAATGGAGTCAAATTCCAAAATTTAATTAGACCCTACTAATTTCCAGGAGTACACATAGAATCAGGCTTCCAGAGCCCTATGAGACTGTGATCTCACCTTTCCATTCTAGCCTGTCTCTCATACACCTGATCTATATAACAGTTTATGTATATGCATGCATTCCTCTTTGTGAAAGCCTCACATCATTTCAAAAATCGAGGGGGCAACTCTTACTACTTTTCTCTTTCTTAAATTGAATAATAATGCCCAATTCCAAGTTTCCTTGGGTTACTTGTTAGAAAGACCTCACGGTCTTACACAGTAACACCAGGAGTCAAACACTAAGTAGCTTTGCTTTTGTTTCTCCATCTCACTGTCTAGATTTTTCTGAAGTGGCCGGGCCCAGGACATGCCCAGTGATGGAGACCCAGGAATACTTTCCTGCCCACCTCAGCTGGAGTCCATGGAGACAAATGGACCATCAAGTCTCTCCTGCACTTGTGACGGGGCACGTGTTTCCCCCTCGTTTCCCTCCTCACTGGAAGGTGATGACAGCTTGTATTTCATGCCCAGCCTCTGATCCCACTGCTGCTGTAACATGAGAGGCAGCTGATGTTAGCAATCTCCACGACACGCTACTTGAGCATAACAAACAGGGCTCAGGGAAAGCGAGCAGCAAATGCTTTGCAAACACTGAGCTTTGCCAGTTCACTGTCTGCCCTTGTTCAGAGCAGAGCACAGATTCAGTAACAGCTTACAAAGAGAAGGGGACAGAGATAAAAGACACTAAATAGGCAATAACTATTCAATAAAAGACTGGCTATCCCAGGTTGAAATGTTCAATGAATAATTTTCCAGGTCAAAGAAACTTTAACAGTGACAACTTTTCTGCTCTTACTTAAATTACTCCCATCTCCTAGATTTGCCACAGAACACGCATGAGACAAAAATCAGCTGTCAGAATTCAAGTGTGTTCAAGACCACAGCTTCAGCTATAACTGCAAACATATTCTGAGCTCACACTTGCCTAAACCGCCTAAATTAGCAGATTTCAAATCTCACTGCAAAACAAATCCCAACACTTCAGTACAATGACTATGTAACTGAATTGAAAACATTTTACTCTACTGATCACACCCTGACAGCAGCACACTGAGCTCCTCCACTCAAAGTGCTGCTTTAGAGAGACTGTTATATCTTTTAAACCGAAAAAATAAAATAAATACAGAGTCAGAGATCTTTGAAGAATAACAGCATTGGTACTTATCGACACAAATGCAGAGCATTAAAAGTTGCAGTCGAAACCAACATGAAATGCCCAGCACACATTAACTTACACTATTCCCTCCTTTATCTGATGTTTACTTAGGACTTGATAGTTTAAATTAAAGGATGTATCAAATCATTCAGTCATACAGACAAACCAGAATTCCTACATTAGAAAATTAAAGGACATTTATCATCTTAATGATTTCTATCACTTTTAGGCCATGCAGCTGATCAGAATGAAAACAAAAGGAACTAGTGACACTCCTGCTGTTCCTAACATCAGAGATGGACTTTTCTCCAAGTGGGGTCAACGGTACTGGAAAAATGAGGAGAACAAATGGAATGATATCTGCAGAAAATTATAGAACATGGGGGGAAAATCACAGTCTTCTAAAATTGCAGTGACTACATATTATTTCAGGAATATCTCTAGATCTTCATGTTATTCTGAAAGGCACAACTTACCATAGAAAAGCCCGTATTTTAATAAATAATGATTAATGAACAAACATACAAACACAACACTAAAAAAATTACAATTACCTTTAGTGCTACAGGTATCCATTTATGACTTTTCAAAATCAGGTGAAGGGAACATTCTCTTTTTTTTCCAGGAAATCCAACTCGGAGGCTGACAAAGGAAATTTTTACCAAAACAAGAAGGGTTTGCTGATTTGCTTTTTTTTTTCCTTCTGTTTGTTTTGGTTTGTGCCTTTTTTTTTTTTTTTTTGACAAAGCTATGATCAAATAGAAATACGCAGCATACTGGTAAGTCTGCCTTGCATATAAAATCAATTACACAGTTCATGAATCCAGTAATGTGAAACGTATTACCTCTAACTGTGAGAAATTCAGGCCCCCATGGAAAGAACAGGTCAGCTCTTGCCATGGAAATACCTGGAGCTGCTGAGCCAGGTGCTGCCTCTGCAGGAGCTCAGGTCTGCAGCCACTTTAGCCAAAAGGGAAAGTTCCTGGAGGATATTCTGGAAGAGGGGCTCACCTGGAGCTTGGCTTTCACTTCTGCACCTACTTCTTTGTGTTGCCATGAAGGTCTGAACTCCCACATTGATCCTATCAATCCCTTGTTCTATTGATGCCATTAACAAGATCCAAGCTTCAGCTGCTTAACTGCTGCTGTTGATTACATACAGCATGATTAATCTTAATATATTGTAGTTTACCTAGAAATAACCTAAAAAAAAAATTACCTAAAGAGTACATTTCCCTCTCTAGTTATTGATTTTCACCACTAGATGTTCTTATCAAAAACAGTTATTAACCCTAAAACCCTAAATCCTAAACCGTTAGCCTTAAATCCTAACAACTTTGCAGCACAGATCTCTCACACAAACCCTATGCAAAAATATGTACATTTATTAAATTAGCCTCTTTTATCCCTCAAGAGGATTTTCTTCATGTTTTAATAGCCTTGTCCCTCAAAAACTCCTCAGAGAACCTCCACCTTACATTTCTTTTCTTTAGCGTTCTATTTTCCTTGTGCTGTTCTCTGTGCCCGAATTTGTAATGATCAAACTGAAGAAGGAAAAAAGTATAAAAGCAGAAACAGAAAGAACTGTAATCTTCATTTTTTGATGTGAATTCTTGCTTTCATTGACGTCAAAAAGGCAAACAACAACAAAAAAAGGTCACCCACCCCAGATATGCCAAAAAAGTCACCAATGTAATTCTCCATGCAGATAATTAAGAACATATAGCTGAAATACCATCACACAACTCAGTACACGCTACTGGTTGCTTTTGCTAACAGAACACTTAAAATTATATTAAGTTTTATAATAACTATCAGTAAATTAAAGTTCTCTGGACCTAGAAATAAACTGTTCTGATAACAAAATATCTAAAAACATGAAGAGAAAGTATTCTCTACTCAACTTTATAATGCTTATTTCTACTATATTTTCTTACACACACAGAATATACTTGATTTATATGAACAAATGATTTGTGGAATAGAACTGGCAAATCTCCAAGCTTTTCCTACCTTTCAGGAAGCAAATAGGGCATGAAGGCTTAGGATGCTTTTAGACGTAGGTGGTTGTCACAAACAAGAGAAATATTCATAATTACACTTCTCCAAAATCTGCAGGAATCCTAAACAATTTAAAAACAATTAAGTATATGCATTTCAAGAGGCAAACTGAACGCAATAAAATACTCAAGGTGCTACTGAAGGAAGTGTTAATCACCATATATATCAACATCATCTATTAATAGCTGTTTCTATATCTAGCAATCCTACTACTACTACTTCTTGTTTTGCTCTTCTGAATAGAAAATCTACCATGTGACGACGAGATCGGAGTAGAGTCTACTGTGCGATAAAGAACTGTGCTGTTCATTTCAGCATAAATGACCCTGCTGCAGTTCAGAAAGAATCTGAATTCTTTTCCCATGAAATCTAGAAGCAAAATGTCCCAACACAAGTTCATTTTGCACAACACTGGCAGGTCCAAAATTAAAATGAACACTTTGCTAATGCCAGAGCCTTAATATTAACTGCTGATAACTCAGGAATTCCACATGCAATCACCCTCTCAAGTTACAGTTTTACTGTCCTTGTAGATAAGAATTTCTTGGTTATCTGGCTGTACAAAAGGGCCTGTGGGAACTCTTTTGAAGAGTCTTCTGCAGCAAACAACTCACTCTGATAACATGAAGAATTTGATTGTTACTTGGTTTTCAAGTTAATATTTTTCTCAGTTCTCATGAACAGAATTAAGAAAAAAAAAAAAAGGTAGTTAAGAGGGATGAAGAAAACCAGGGCATCTGATTCAGCAGCAAGAAACACTGTGGGAACCAGCTGTACACCAGGAAATCAAATACATGTAAGCTCAACAACTCTAGCTGCTGCTCAAGCCCCTCTGTTAAGATGTCTTTCCACTTGCCTTGCCAGCCACAGTGATGAGTATGAATACAGCGCTTAAACTAAATTGCTCAATATTTTCACTTCAGTCTTGTTTCATGTAACCAGAAGAAATAAATTCTCCTCAATCTCATACAGGAATACTGAACGTTGACAGATTTCCACAGTTCTCTACCCACACATTTTGGCATCTCAAGAACCAATTCAAGTTAATGAGTTTCACACAGTAATGAGAAAGCTGCAAATAAAATGAGACAAAATTGTGTTACAACAAAATGCAGAATTATGACATGAATAAAATAAGCCTGGATACAATCAGCAGTCAATTAGAATGACAAATTCTGTGTGGTTTCAAATTAAATAATTTTAATGGAGCCTTGTAGGTTAGATACAGAAATACAGTTGCAGACAGCCAAGAGTTCAGTTGCAAGTGTCCAGGATTTCCAGGCACTGCTACGAATATCTAAGTTTCTAAGGATGTAATTAACAAAGAGAAGTTTGCTTAAAGCTTTTTTTTTTTAATGAGGATAAAATTTTTCCAAAGTTCTTGTGTCTTCAACTTCTTTATTTTCAAGGTATGTTTTACATCAGGCAAATGTCTTTGTTTTTTTTTTTTTCCACTAGCATATTTTCAACAAAAGTGGGAAAAATAACATGAGAAGGCATTACGGTTGTTTCTCCTGACTGTGCTTACTGGCCAGGCGAAAAGCCTGGAGTTTGCACACATACAAGTGCACCACTTCGGATCCCCTCTGCTCACAGAGGCCATATTTAGCCGTCAGTTTCTCCATGGACATTCTCCATGTGCACTTTGAGGTAGTCATTTCTCGTAAACTTCTTGTGGCAAAGCTGGCACTCTGCCATGGGGCGGTTGGGGTTGTGAGTCAGCTTGTGTCGGATCAGCATCTTCTTCAGGCTGAAGGACAGATCACAAACCTGAGGCAGTGAAGACAAGACAAATGAACTATTAACATTTCAAGCATGTATAACACTCCTTATGTTACATCACTGAGGCCACAGCCACACATACCTGCAGTACTTAATAAATGAGCTGGTCTTTGGAAGAGTAACTCCTTCAGAGAGCACCTGAAAGACTTTTACTCTGTCTGGTATCTTTTAATGTCGTACATTAGGAGCAGGACCCCAGGCACAAGGATGCTGTCTGTCTAAGAAAGACCCAATCTTCAAAATACCAGCACCTTGAGGTGTCCTGGTAAAACTGTGTTGGTTTGTTGAGGTTTTTCTAAAGTTATTGTTCTGTCTGGGATGCAGCAAAAATTATGACGAAACATCACAAGCATCCATGAGTTCAAAGGAAATATTGCCTTCCTGACCTGGCATCTGCAGCTTCCAAAAGAATCAGTTCCAATTCATCACTTACAAGGAGGGAGGAGTGAGAATAAAGATGTTCTGAAAACTGCAAGAAAGGTTAATAATTAATATAAAAGAAACCTCATTGTTCCAGCCATTCTCTGCCTGGCCAAGAAAATGGAAGACATCTGGCAAATGAAGGTGTAATTCCTTGGCTTTATTATCTGGTGTGCTGCTTCCCTTCCTCCACTGTACTCCAAGCAGTCCAGTTCATTCTGCCATTTGAATAAATGGATAGAGGGATGATGGACTCTGTCATGCTAAAGCCATCACTTTATAAAAATCCCTGTACTGAAGTTAAAATGAAAAACATGAAAGCTTAAGAACAAGTTCAGCAAAGAAAAGTTCGAATTAAAAGTTAAGGCAAGACACGAACTCAATTGAAATTGTACAGTTATACTGTCACATTCACCTACCATGCCACTATATACCGTGTATATGAACTTCACAGAGAAATGAAGAAAAAAAGAAAAGGAAGCAGCTGCTGATTTGACAAATGAAATAGGCAAGAGTCATATAATTAAACAAGAATGAACATCCATAGGCTTGCACTCCTAAAATTCCATGTTCATTCCAGACAAACTCTCTTTCAGGCAGTAAAGAACTCACGGAACCCACAATTCCTCTTTAGAAAAATGAAGCTTTAAATTTATATTGGCATCAAACTAAAGCAAACACTGAATGATGACTGATTCCTTTTGAAACCAGGACAATTGGAGCTGACTATCCAAGTAGATCATCTTGACCTCCAGCATAGGTATTTTATGCCAATTAAGGCAAAACCATCTAATGACCATAAAAAGAGCAATGGCCAGAGGCAAGTTGTGTACCCAAAATTTTTCCCCACACTGTGTGTGCTGTTGCAATAGAACATTTGTGACTTTACAACATGATGTAATACTGAGGACTTTCACACAGCAACTGCAGCTCTCCAGCTTTTTCCCTGCTGAATAATCACCTCTTTCAGACCCAAGCAACAGCCACCCTTTTGTTACTGACAGCGAACCTCAATTACAGCACCCACTGGTCAACTCTTAGCACTGCTTTTGCCAAACACCAGCTTCTGTTTCTCCTCCACAGAGCACACTAAGTGAACCCATAACATTTATCTAATCATAGCCAAGTCCAATAGCGTGTTAGAAGTGTCATACGCTTGTAAATACTCCATGTTTCTTGAGAGCCAGGAAGCCAATCAGGGATATACACACACAAAAGGTACGTGTGTGTTCCGTGTATCGTACACACACCTCTTCACTTCCCAAAATAAACAGCTTCTAACACAGCCTCAAAGTACATTTTTTCATTTATACTGCTCATGTAACTAATATAATGTGTCCTTCTGTTCCTCCAAGGCTCTAGTGTGTTGTGCTACCTTCCTTCTTCAAAAAGAACGTGGAATGTACAGGATTACCAAAGATATGGCACATCCTGTGCTGTGCTTACACAGAAAAGTATTGGGGATTTTATTTAAGAGTTTGCTTCATATATCAATTTTGTAAGCAAGACTGATATTTTATAGATTTACAAACATTCTTGCTAAGGTACACTTGAGCTCTAATCAATCTCTTCAAAATGATCAAAGTTTTGATCAAATAGGGAGGATGGAAAAGACTGACATTTGAAAGTAAGTGTTAGGTCAACTAGAGGGAGAGTGGAAGGAAATACTGTACTGGAAAGAAACCAGGACAGGCAGTACTTGACCTTTCTGTCCCCCAGAAATAATCTATTGTCTCTGAGAGACTGAAGTGCAACTGGCCTTCCAGTAAAAAACAGGCTGGTCTGGAGAGGAGAGAGATCTAATTTACTATGAAAAATTGCATTTCTATTCCCTTATTTCAGTTATTTTCACTTTCCTACATGACATGTATTAGAAATTGTCATCTTAAAATGGAAATATTCAGTTTCCAGTATTATCTGTGGGATGTGAGAGCTTTGAGAGATTAAGTTCTGAAAATGTTTTTGTTGATTGATAAGACACAGAAATGGACACATAAATAAACTGTAGCACCTTCCTCCAACAGAGTACAAGGATTAGTTTCACATGTAACTGAATTCTGCACTGTAATGACTGTTCCATGTGCCTGAGAGAGAGGAGAGTGAGACAGAAGAGAAGACATGACTTTTATTTCTGACTCTGGAGGATAAAAAAAAAATCTATTTAAAGCAAAAATACAGACTAAAAGAATTGGTACGTGGTATTCCAGAGATAAGAACTTGTCAAAGCTGTTGCCATAAATTATCGCTCAAGTGAGTATAGGAAAAATAATGAGAGTATGTACAGCTACCTTAAGTGGAATAAAAAACGGTAGGTGAAAATACTTGAGAATAAGAAGGAAATTTAGTATCAGGTAGCCCACAATAAATAGCCCCCACAGGTACATTTTTCTGTAATTGGCCACTACTGTTTTTTCTGTAACTTGTACCAAAACATCTGGAATCATACAATGTGCAAGACAGCTCTGGAGGAATAGTCTGCTCCAGGTGATATTTTTACTCTGTCCCCAGCATGTGCAGAACAGGAGCCCAGGTGAAATAAGGAGTAACTATTGAAAACATCAATTTTAACACTCTCCAAGTGCGCATTAAGCAACAGACCACAGTGGGCACCTGGGTGACTGAGGAGTGCAGCAATGAACAGTGGAGGCAACTGCTGTTTTGTCCAAACCCCAAAAGGTCAGCAGTCTCTGCAGGATCCAGCCAGCAAAAGACTCCTTCTGGAGAATAATTGTGGTGAAACAAGGCAGAAACTTAAATTACACAAAATATCTCCAGTAACCGAAGGCACACAAAAATTTTCAGAGAAGGACCAGGACCAGACACAGATTACAGCTGTTTCTAGAATGCTATGGGGTTTGGGAGAGTACAGCTCTATTTAATTCATGAGGAAAACTGTAGGAAAAGCTGAAGCTGGAAAGTATGTTTCATACAGCTTCTATTTTTAATTAAAGCAAGGAAAAAGAATAAAATAGAACTACCCTACCAAGTTAGTCTGAAAAAGCACACTGTGAATCCAAGAGCAGTGAATCTTGGAACCACAGTGTGGGAAAAACTGCATTTACATTGCAAGCTGGCCAGCAGCTGATAAACAGTATAGCAATCTCAAAGCTGAAAAAGTTATTGACAATGATTTGGAGTTAGAGAAATCCTCAAGGTACTATCCAGAGCCAAACTGAGATTATCCCAAAAGAATACAGCAAATCTCCTAACTTGTAGACGTAAGCAAAATATCTTAGCTGAACTTTATTGTGAAATTAATATATTTTATTCTCAATGAAATGACATCAGATCGTTCATTAAAAAACAGAATGGTTAACAGACCCTTGAAACTCTCCTGCTAAGCTGTTATTCTAATTTTGCATCTAATTTTAGAAATTTCTGAGCAATTTTACAGCTGCTCAGACTGAGCCATCTAGGATATAACTGAGAATTGGCAGTCCCATGTGACTGTTTCATGAAGACTCAGTATCACAAAACAAAACACCTACACTAATGCTACAATCCATTCTGATGCCTTTCTCCAAATCCTTGAGCAACAATTTTGGCATTTGATAGTTCTATAAGACATTATTCCCCAGCAGTTTCTGCACATTGAGTCTTCCCACCTACCTCCCAAAAGCTGAGAGATGTTGCACACAAAGGAGGCAGGCTGCATGAGAGATATCTGACAGTGATCTATGAACTGTCACAGAATACACTGCATTTCAGCACTGCGAGCATGCACAGAATCCCAGATTTCCTCACTGAACAACAAAAAAAGGCTGTGAACAGATGTTGAAAATATCAGACCAGATTTCACTAGAAACTGGCAATTCTGAATTCATATTTGTGTCATTCAACATCAGAAGAACGCAGATTCCATGTAAGAAATGAAATACCATTTCCTACATAAACTAATCTCCAACTATTAACCTGTCATACAATTTTGTTTAGGAAACCAACCAGCCTGAATTTGTAAATTGTAACATCGAAATTGCATTATCAATGGTGGAAATAACTCTTAGGGGATCCAAATCCATAAAATGAAGGGGTGTGCAAGGCTCCTGACAATCTAAGAGGGTACATAAAATTCCCTGAATAGCCTTTCCTTCCTTAGGCAATCCAAGACCACATGAAGTGTAACTATGCACAGCCAATAGGTGTAAGGCCACGGTGTCACTGCAATTAATTCCTGCTGCTGCACTGAGGTTGAGAAGACAAAAAAAGGAGAGAGGAACTCACATCACATTGGAATGGCTTCTCCCCCGTGTGGGTCCTCATGTGTTCATCCAGGCCTCGCTTCTGACTGAAAGCCTTGTTACACTCTGAGCACTGGTACGGCTTTTCCTGCATGGAATGACAACAGGGAGTGAAAGTGAGTCAACACAGAGGCCAGGTCATTAGAGGAGAGGAATTCCATGCTGGATGGTGCAAGTTTTATAGTCTCTCCACGGGATTACAGTCAGAGAAAACAACAGAAAACGACTTTCAAATGATTAAGTGAAAGCTGGGAAAGCTGTGGCCTGACAGTTTCCATTTCAGCACCCACTTATGAATTAATTATCTGTTCCAGTCTTTCAAACTCAGCCATTTGGGGAGTCTGCTTTTTGTCACGTGAAAGGTACAGGAACATAAAATTCCAAGGTACTTTCCTTTATCATCCACAAATGCTTAAAGCATACAGACAAGTAAGATTATCCCCAAAAACTTCAGGTTTGTTAGCATGTTTCCAAGAAGGGGAAGAGGTGAGGGGAGGAAAAGCAGCTACAAGGAAAGCTTGTGGTAGGGGAAAAGTGGTGACAGAAAGTTAATCACATATTCATTGCAGAATCTCAAAAGAAGTGCACACATGGAAACCAAGCCATCTGTATTTTCATTGGAACTATTGGTTAGCAGTTCTTGTAACATACAATATTAGAAAAGTTGCAACCTCACTGACCTCAAATAAATAATTAGAGATACATAAGGAAAAACACTTCTGTAAAGATACTTTCTTTGAAGTTCTTACTTAAAACAGGAATTTATATAGGTATAGTTCCTCCCTGATTCCACTAAAGTTACAAGAGAACTGTGTAGAAATCAACATTTAAATAAATCAATTAATGTAAAAATTAGCATTATGGCACGGCACATGGCTTCATTAAAATTTTAGGGTTCTAGAAGCACCCTTAGATTTGAATCAACTATACTTCTTTCACTCCCGTTCTACTTTTTTTCTGTGGTCTCGGATTCTGTATTGCTTAAGTTCTGAAGAAGGGTATTTTAAGAAAAGTAAACACTTTTTACTAAATTAAATTGAAAGTAATGCTTGTAAATCAACAGGCAAAAAATTAAAAAGCTAAATCTGTGAATTAACAAGTAATAGGCAGAAATCAGTTCTTTTGTGAGATGATATGGGATCCAAGGGTAAGTGAGATGGAACAACTCAGGCAGGCAATAAAGCAACAAAGAGAATAAGCTGTCTGGTTACCGACTTCCTGCTCTCAGCGTATTGGGAACCATCAGGTCTCCATATATTGCTGAATCCCACCAGGTTCACCAGCATTAACCACAGACCTAACACAGTGCACTATCCATTAGTGTTGGCTATGTCCCAGGCTCTCTCTTTAAAGCAGCTCTTTGCAGGTCCAGACACCTCAGTGGGACAAAGATGGGCTTCTTCATTTGGGAGTCTCCTCCCATCAAGCTTCCCAGAAACGGCAGTGTTATTTCCATGATTCTTTAGAAGAAAACATCACAAATTACCTAAAAAAGATCTGAACTGATCTGTGAAAAAAAAAAATATCATCATCTAGACCAAAAACTTCATGTCACAGGGAGCTTTATTGACCTGACTAAAGGCTTCATGGAGCAGGGTCTGCATTTTTAAGGGAAATGTATGAATAAGTCATATGAAAAGCAGGTTTCTGCAACAACCCCTTAATTGGTTTTGCACTGTCGTTAACACAAACCACATTTCTGCAAGTTCTCCAAAAGCAGCCTTTCTGTGTGGAGGTCGTTGCCCAGAAAGTGCAAAGTGAAGTATATGATGTGCACATCTTAAACACCTACGAAAGCATTCACTACTGCAAACTGCACCAGGTGGACTCACTCTCTTTTTATTATCTTGGTCTTCAGCTATCTGAAGAACCGAATTGATCATGACCAGGTCAATTATTTCAGAGTTAAATGGATTTCAGGATTCCATTTTGGACAAAGAGCCATTTTTAAAATCTGGGAAGCTGAAGTCACAAACCTGGGCTGTATTATCTTCCTCCAGGTTATGTTTTGCTATTTCTAGTACTCTCTGTGGCAAAAAAGGGGTGTATCTAACCATCCCCTTGGCATTTGTATTGAAATTCACATATGTAATGCATGAAGCGCATCCAAAGCTGTCTTTGATCTAATTTTACATCCCTTCCATCTGTATATTCCAGTGATTTCAGCAGACACGACTCTGATTCACACCAGCCTCCTCTCCCCTGAGCAAAGCTGCCCTCCATTCACATCTGTGTCTGCTTCAGGAAAATCAGTAGTGTTGTCCAGAGCAAAACTTGGCCCTCAATTCATCTCCAGAGAAAAAGCCCTTTTTGTTGTTGTTTTTGAAGGAGACGTCATCCTCACAGACCAATTTCTTCAAAACAAAACATTCTGTGCTTTTCCTTTTCTCTCTCCTCCTCCCCCTCATGTCAAATTTCCATTGCACAATGCTTGGAGAAAGCAACACTTGTAACATGGAAAAGATGATGCTTGCTTGGCATAACCATCACTGCTCGAAACGTGAGCACAGAAGAAAAGAGAAGAGATAAAAACTATGGCAAAATGTCTGAAAAAGTTAATGCCGCCACAAAACGACAAAAGGGGCCAACGCTGAGATGAAAAGAAAGCTGGACAGATTCAAAACATCAAGCAAAGCGAAAAACCTGCTTACTATCAACAAAACAGGAGCTCATTGGGACGATCATCCAAGTCTGACTTCAGAGGAGTTAGCAGGTGCTGGTACTATAAATCTGCCCTCTGTTGAAGACACTTCTGCCAGGCCATGGCTAGGGTGGCAGCCAAGCTGAAGGATTACATGTGGTTTTTATTGATGATTTAAATGAGGAAGGGAGCAGGGAGAGCGAGAGAGACAGGATGTAGCTGATACTGCAGTGATTTAATATCGCAGTTTTAAGCATGCCAGGTATGAACAGAAATATGTAGATCAGGATTTATAACCTTGCTGCCTCTGAACAAGGAAAGGCCAAGCAGAGACCAGTGGTACTCTGGAAGATGCTTTGCTGTAAGACTGACATGCTAACCTAAAAGCTCCCAGCTCTGATGGGTTTTACCATGAGAACTGAGAGCAATTCAACATTTGAATACTATGCCAAATCAAACGGTGCCTGCAGTGCACACTCCTGTGTCTGCGGAAGGCTGAATCACAAATCACACCTTGAATTCTAAGCAAGTCATGCTTTGCATCAGAAAGACTTCACTCGGAACATGACAGATCTCAAGGTCTTGATGCCACCTTCAACAGCTGGACAGAAAGTGTGTACAGAATGTCCTGCGAGCACAGCAGATGGAAATACTTAAATGCAAAATATCTGAACTGCTAACTGCTGCTGCAGTTGACTGTATCTCCCTGAAGAAATATAAATGCATTATGTACACTAACTCAGCACTTGTGCAGCACGTGGTTGTTTCTGTAAACCTGATAAAATTGGTTACACAGGTGAAAGATGGATGACTTTGGTAGGAGTGTCTCCAACTTGCTTTCAAAACCCGAATTTAGAACTATTACATCAGCTCAACAGTTAGAGCAAGACAAACATAATTTAAATACTATTAGTACCAAATAAATCATAGCCCAAGATTAAAATAAGAGTTAAGAAGACAACTACCAACTTGACGGATCGCCATTATCAACACGTTAAAAACTGAACTTTAAGAGAAGTTCAGAGAAAAAAGGAAAAGCTTATCAGGTCTTGTACTACTTGCAAACATTTGCACTTGTGACATGAATGTAAAATTGAGAGACATGAATAATGATATTGTTACAGGACACAAAAGAAACATTTATTTACATCTTATTTCTTTTCATTATTCTAAAATAAAGCTTTCCTTTCTGAGTGGCTTCATAATGCCAATACTTATGAGATACACATACAGTAACACTACCTGATTTCAAACTGCTTTTTAGGTGAAAATTTTGGAAATACCAGAATTACTCTTAATAAATATCATTTGCTGCTGTGTGTACTTCGATTACTACCTGAACAGAGATTTAATAAGATAATTTTGAAAAAAAACCAGCAAGAATGGAAAAATCTGGCCTAGAACGAACACACATGACCAGCCAGATAACATGAAAATATGCCAGTCATGTTTGCAGCTATCAGGAGCTAATTTCTCAAAGAGAAATCTGGAAATCCTACAGCTTTGCCAACCTGAAAATGCAGGAAATCTGCTTACACTTAAAATCACAGACAGTCCAAGTTAATGGAGTCCAGTTTTCTATGAGTGAAAAATGCGCAAGAACTAACAAGTTGCTTTCTTAGCAACTGGAAATTTTCTGAAAGTCACAGCAAGTGGCTCAACCAGAGACAGAAGCCTGTTTAAATTACTAATGTAACATTGCCACAGGAAGACAAAGGGTGATGAGAATTTACAACTCTACAGAAGTGGTAGTGATTTGAAATTTATAATATTAAACCTCAATTAAAAATCACTTTACAAGTACACGTTTCCTCTGTTGAAAAGTAAAATCCTTTAAAAAAATATTTCCAACACTCAAGCAGGCAAAGACATTTTCCTGTTAGAACAAGTGTGAAATAATTTTGGCAGATTTAAACAAAAATGGGACTTTATTAGAATGACTAATGTTTTCGTTAGAACAGGTCTCAATTCAGTTTTAGGGGTATTAAAAAACCCCAACTTTTTGCAATAAAATTTGTAATCAAAGCAACAGCATGCATCTTCTCTGAAATACCTGCCAGAAAAAAAGAGTGCATTTCTTAAAAGCTCCAGTATACGCAATTAGAGAACTGCATATTTTACCATATCATTATGGGCTTTACCATACCATTAACTTCCCATTTTCCATGGTAGTCCTGCTTACTTGCTACTTATAATGCAAAAAGTTTTTGTTTCTTTGTGGCTTTTTTGAATAGCTGAGGTAATTCCAGCCCCTAAAATTTAGTGAAGGAGGGTTTATTTAATCAGCCACGATGAAAATGGAATAGCTGCTCACCTGCTCCTGGAAAATAACAGTATCAACACAGAAAAAGTACATTTTCACTCTATGAGGAAGGGATGATCATCAGTCAACATTACATAAAAAAGTGTGAAAATATAGGTGCAGTGGGATTCAAACCTTCCATATTCTGTGTGCAAACACAGATTCCAGAGGCAAGGAAACCACAGCCCTGGCAAAGTCATCATCCTCAGGCAGATGTTTAGGAACTCACTCCTATCTCACCAACAGGGAAATACTGATAAAATCCAACACGGAAAAAGCCCTCCAAATTCAATCAACACATCATATTATTTCACTACTCCCTGTCACATGCACAGAGGTCTGTATTTAATACACAAAGTTTTGTTTGTTTGTTTTTTACAATAGCATTCTGTGATGCTTCTAGCACACAGGACCCTTTCTAAAACTTTAAGCCCAAATATTTCCTGGGAAACACAGAAGAAGTGAAATTCTCTCAATATTGTCCTTGCATTATTTCTTATTTACTATTATTTCAATATTCTTCCAGGTTAAAAAAGAAAAGAGGGGGAGTATAAAGTTCCAAATGAGTGCCTTGAAAAGCCTGTTTAACTCAGGACCTCTTTTAGTACTGTCCCAGCAGCGAGCTCAAACACTGACTGGAAAGTTCCTCTACAGGAGACTGCCTCACTACCATACCATGATTTATCTCTCTTCCCATGAAATTCATAAATAAAACTCAAAATAAACTCAAAGCTGGCTAACTTTAGCACATACTGTGTTTTTAAACATAGTTAAATATTAATGTGTTTTAAAATATTAGGCACTTATGCATGAAGCAAAAACGGGCCCACTCACACACTGAAATTCTCTGTTTCTTAAATTACCTCAGAAATGTACAATTTGAGCACAGACTGGCAGCCTTCCACCCACTGGAAATGTGATTTTTTTAAACAAGCTATAAAAATTAAATATATGTTATATGTAAATATTAAATATTCAAATCGAGTGATGAAAAGCCATTTTTAAATGGCTTTGACTCTTTGTGCTTTCCATCACTGAAAACGACTGTAATAAAATCACCGTTCTCAGAAGTAATGAAAACATGCATTTCACCTGACAATAACTCTGGGCACCTATCAATGGCCATTTTTCCAAACATTAACAATTCTATTGCTGTAACATACAATAATTGTTCCACATGTTTAAGCTCAAACTATGTAAATGTTAAGTCAGGCACTGAATAAAGCCTTAGGAAAGAGCTAAAATTTCCTGCCCTGTGAGGGTTGGAAGTGTGCATGTACCCCCTCAAAGCTGATACGTTCTGTAAATTGATTTCATCAACAACTTCAATGAGTTCCTCATTTATGTTTTCCTAGGCTGTTATATTTCACCTTAAGGAAAAAAAAAGAAGCCCATCAAACCATAAACCAAACACATTTACTTTCACTGAAACAAATCAGTACCCAGGTGACATTTTAATATTAGTGGGTGGTGTTTTCTCCCCCTCCCCTGGCCAGCAGGGGTTTTGCCTTACCTTCTCTGTTTACTCCAGATCTGACACCTGTGGCCACCCAGGCTGTGCTCACTTTAGCAGCTGCCAGACCTTAATCAGCTTTCTACAATGATTTCTCCAGCAGCCTTCCCTGATCCCCAGCATCAGGTTTGGCATTTCAGTCAACTGGTAAAACATGGAGATTTAATCTCTACTGTCTTTGGTGAATATCACAGTATTACTTTAAAGCTACTTCACAAACTTTCTGGCTGGCAGACCAGACTGTTTTTTTCAAGCTATTTATGAGAATAGCTCTCGTAGAAGGGTGCTATGATTGTGTTTATTTCCACATTGCTAGACTCAGCTGATACAAAAACACCTTCTGTACTTATACATCTCACTATTTATACTTTGAATAATCGTTTTGCATGCAGGAACAGATTTCAAATAAAATGTATGTGTAGGAAAGGGTAAAAAAAGGAAGGGCCAACAATCTTACACTGTTCTGAAAAGTCAAAACATGGGATGACTGCAAAGAGAAATTTCAAGTGTGACTTCCTGGCTTTTCTTGTTCTTAGAACTAACAAAAGGACCCAAACCTTTGGCAAACACAGTGCATTTCTTATTTCTTAATCTTTAGTTTTGTCTTTGTTTAAATATCCTAGGACTGCAGAACAAGTTAGTTTGAAACCCCTGTGCACAATACTAGTTCTCTCTATTTCTGCACAGGTACCTTTCTTCCCTGGACAAGTCCTTACACAGTGCAGATAGAACACATCTCCTTCAGAGTCAGTAATCACATCATGAGTGCTCATTTGAAAAAAACTACACCTGAACAGTTCAGCAGCTGTTTTCTTGGTTGAAAGGGGGTTTGTTTGTTTCCTGGACCACACATTCCTGAAAAGCATCAACCTACTACCAAATTAAATAAATCATGTTCTTGCCAAGCATACAACTGTTCTTGTAAATAATGGTGTCTTCTCCATTTAACTCTCAGTATTGTTGCTCCCCCGCTTCCATCTTACTCCTTTGCAATACCCAGCCTCCCTTTGCCACACTGTTCTTTCACATCAGCTAAAATACATATTTTATTCCCTTGTACCTGCACTAGAATTTACTCACCTGAACAATAAAACACAGCTTACAGTACTGCACGGATAATGTTCTGCAGAACAGATTCAGCATAATTCTTCTGTCTGGCTTGAAAATCTGTGGAACTTCGTAATAAACTTTGCTTTCTCTACTAGTGTTTTTATCACTAATTCCAGCTCATTTTTTTTTCTCCTCCTCCTACTAAGACCTTCGATTTTTAAGCTGTCCAGCTCTATTCAAATACTAAATAAGGTGAACTGTGAAGAAGAGAAAAAGCTGGGACATGCGAGATTATAGGAAAAGGCTTTCATTTTAAAATTATTGGTAATGGAAACGTTATCAGTACTGATTCTTGTTACCTCAAAGTAAAAAACAAATTACATGGAGATAAATGAACATGGAATGCCAGTCATGTATGAATGAGCCTCACCGTCAAGTTTTGGGATAGGAGTAGCATGACCACAAAAAGAATCAAGACCTAATCAAGTCTGAAAAGACATGTTTTACCTGCATATTTTAATCCTAGAGCACAGCTGTGAGGATGACTAGCAGTCTGCTTAGCACTTTCACACACAAAAATAACAAAATCCTGAAATGCGACCTTTCAGATGCAGATGATCAAGACATCTCAAGTATATGGAAACACTTCTATCACATTTGGTGTAAACTGAGTTCTTTGTACCTCTAAGGATGATATTTGGCCTACATGGTACAGCAGAGCATTTCCTGAGACATTTTAAACCAAATTTTATTATGCTGTTAGTGCAACACAAAGCCTGTCTAATTACAGTGTCTACATATATTGAAAAGAAATATCCACTCCTTAAAATTTATTTTCGAAACGCCTCCCTATTAGCTAAAAAATGCTTAGAAGAAAACATGACTTGGGTGTAAATCACTGTAGACTCTGAAAGCCTATTATTTTTTTTTCCTCTGTTTTTCTTCTACAGAGGCTGGGAGGTTTGTTGGTTTTACTCAAACTGTATGAAAAATCAGGAAAAATAATTAAATTTAGCACTGTTTCAGAGCTTGTTTACCACTCACGCTCATGCAGAACTTAGATGGGTCATGAAACTTCTCCTGGTGCAAACACAGTAAGAGGGAACAGTAACAACACAAAAGAATTTACAGCACTTCTTGAAGTGATTTAACAGCTGAAGAAAAAAGAGAAACAACTAACAACAAAGGAATAGCCTGTTCCCAATGAACCACCAAGAAGCATTGCACAAACTACTGATTCTTTCTATAGTCTGGGGTACAAAAGCTAAACTTTATCTATTAACTTTAGACATCCAGTTAATATGTTCAAGACACAGAAGAGCAGAAAATTAAACAGGTTTTGGTTTATTTTTATTTATTTGAAGCAATTCTCTGTGCCCACTTGCATATGGAGATAACTAACTGCAATGTCACCCTCCCTATTTGCCAACGGATGCAGAACTTTCTCAGTTTGGCCTCAAGGCTGCACTGACCTCTGTGAGCTGCAACAGCTCCTGCTTAAATAAAAGTTACATGAAGTAATTTTGTAGCTTAAGAATTGTCATCAGTTAGTAAAGTACAGCCCCTAGAAAAGCTCACAGTGACGGGATTTTACAGGCACAGTAAGAATCAAAGCACTGGATATTGAAGTTTCAGTAACAGTGAAGCCTTTACAGAACTGTCTACTCAGCAAACAGCGTTAATTTGTATCTCTAAATAACTACGGGTTAAATGAAGAGGTTAGTACAGCTATTACTTCAACATAAAAGAAATCAAGCACAGAAAAAATAGAAAGTAAGGGAGTCCTAATTAGAATTTATAAGTTAATGACTTGAATCTTTGCCTCTTATTTTGATAAGTATAAAATAACTTGGTTGGCAGAGCCTAATCTCTACACAAACAGCAATTAATTACTTTTCACCACACATGAGTCACAGACAATCCTCAAGTAACCATAAAACCTTACCCTTGTGTGGGACTTACCCTGGTGTGGGTGCGAATGTGCATCTTCAAGCCATCATTCTTGCTAAAAGCTTTGTCACAGTAAGGACATTGGTAAGGACGCTCACCTGAGAACAAGAGAAGCATCAGAATCCAGAAATGTGCTCCCAGTGCATGAAGACCTTGCAGCACAGCTCTTTGTCAAACTGAACTACTTTTCTCTGGCCATATCTTCACACTCTATTCAAAGAACAGATCTAAGCATTAAAAAATTACAAATAAAAGTCTGCCTGTGCAGGATGCAGTACTGGATCAAAAGATTCCTCTTTGCAGACTGATTTTGTACCAGCAATATATGAATACACACAGACAGCCTTGGGGGAAAAAAAATAAAATCAAAAAGAGAACACCTAATGCCCTTGCTCAAACTACATTCTACAGTGATTTACACATGGCCACTTTTATGGTTAGGCATTAACTGCTCCCAAATATTTTTCCTATTTCACATCTGGTCGTTATTAGAGGCCTCTGGGTGTCAGAATCCCAATGGAATATAAAACCCAGTCTTTTATAATTCTGTATCTGTGTTAGAAGCCAGTTAATCAAAAGTTTCTGCAATATTTGTGTCACAATTTATGACTGAAATAGAGGCAGAACAACCTTAGCATCTCCCTTGCACCATCCCATATATGAAAGGTATTTGTTTAATGCTCCATTACACTGGCGTCATTTGGCATCGATTTTCCCAAACTCACATTAGCGTAATGTGGATACTGAGCTGTTCAGAAACAAACAGTAAAGAGTTTCTGAGCACCATCATTTGGGAGAAATGCATTTTAATTTTTAACTCTTCAGGCAATGAACTGGAATCTGAGTCTATTGCCTCCTGTTCCTGTCTGCCATGCTTTGAAAGCAAAGATCATGATGCTTCCATTACAGAACACAGTTCAAAAAATTAAGATGACAGATAATTTTCTGTTAACAAAATGGATTTTGTTCAACACAACCATAATGTTGAAAGTGACTTTTCAGATAAAGGTTTGTCACAAATTAAGCAAAGCCTATTTTATAAAGTCAATGCACAGCTTTCTGCTCAGGTATTTCTGCATGTATAGATTTAACATAGACCAGATGTCAAGCACTTATTAACACTCATGCTCAATCTTCTAAAATAGGCAAGTAAGATTTACTACGTTTTACAGTTTTAAAAAAATAAATCAGACTGTTTCACTGATGTCCCAAAGATACTGACCACTGCTGGACATGAAATCTCCATATCCACGTGTTGTGTAAAGATTTAAGAGCACCTGAGGTGAGATGATTGTCTAAGGAAGAGGATGGACACCCTCCCCTATTTTGTAGACAGATTATTTTGTTCTTTCCTTTCACTCCTGCATAGGTAACTCTGTGAATGATAGCAACACAAGATTGTGCAGCAAGGCACGTGTGACACACAAATATTTTTCTCTCTTTTGTTCTGTCATCTCTTAGAAAGCACAACTGTGTGAATTGGGATTTGGGTTTTTTTTTTTTTTTTTTTAGGATGATGACAACAATCTCTGCGTCAGAGCTGTGTTTTCACTGAGCAGTTTGATATATGATCCTCTCTCTCCTGACCCTCGATGCCTTTAATTCATGCCTCTGAAATTCAAACACTCCAACAGTTGTCAGTACTCAAATATTTAATTAATTCAGCTGACATTTTTATGTTTGGGGGCTTTTGAATGCAGAATTTATAGCTTTCAGCAGTTTGTAAGCAGATGAGCAATGACAGGTAGGAGCTGTACCCTCCTCCCTCTCTCCCCTACCCCCAAGTCTCTTTAAAGAGAAAGACTTTTGCCTTCAAAAGATGGGTTTGAGTTTGTCTGAAACAGATTAACAGTGTCCTTCTGAAATCAACCATGGGCACCATGGTACTTGATGAGACCTTAGGAGCTTTCAGCAAATGCCAGTAGAGGGCAACAATATGACTCTCCATAAACGAGTCACACCTGAAAAAGTCAGGCTTTGAACTGCTGTTGCATACTGTCCAGTGTCAAAAATCTTTACTGTTCCAAAAAGTCAAGTTTGCTGTGTAACACTGACTGCCAGCTCTGACTTGACATTCAAACTAGGAGCCATTTTGTTTTTGTAAATTATACAAACCACTTCTCATGCACTTGTGTCAATAATTACCAGTGGAACTACTTAAGAGATATTCCTAACTAATTTTACTGTTGATCTTATTTTTTGTTATTTTCTCTCTTAATCTTTGCCGCCTGCATGCTTAAAATTTATACAAATGTCCTCGTGCTTACACAACTGTTTACCCTGTGCATATACATCTTTTAAATGTGTAACTTCTACCTCAAAAGGTTTTAAGATTTTACAAAATAAACAATGGGCCACTTAAAAGATATGTGTGCTGGTAACAGCCAAGTTTCTTAGCATAAATTTCTCGTGATGTACTCTGTGGAAAAGGCTTCTCTTGTCTGTCTCAGAACTGAACAAACTGCCCTCTGACAATGCATCCTTTTCTCTATTTACTGTCTCAGGAGCCCAGGTAACTAACTAAGATTAAGTATCTCATCTTGTGGACAGGAGACCTGGCAAGATTATTACAACCGTACACATTACCTTCCCTATCTCTGGTAAAAATTAACTTCCTTCCTTGCTTCTGAGCCAGCCTAGGCAAACATTATTCATGCTACCAATCCGTTTCTCATCAGAATGATTCCAGATTCCTCAATGAGGCTATATGGAAGCAGGTGTTCCCCAAGAGAAGTCTTACACACTCTGTCCCAATCTAAGTCCTGTAAGTTAAACAGGAACAGTTCAACTTTCTCTTACACTGTGATAAGCAAATGAAATCATATGCCAACAGAGGAAAAGAGAGATTTGAAAGAATGAACGCTAAAAATATTCCTCCCACACAGGAAGGCTTGCTGAAGTGTAACGTTTCATACAGAACTATTTCAAGTGTCCACAAAGGAGAGGGGTTTGGGCTTCAACAAAGTTTAGAATTGCCACTGAGACAAACTGGAGAGGAACAGTGATGTGATAAAAGCTCCTGGGAAGGTGATATTCATTATCCATCAGGGCTTTCACATTCATCTACAGTCAAACAAAGACCACCAAAACCCAATTATAAACATCGGATTAATAAACTTCAGGTCAACTTAGAAAGAAATTGTGGAGATTTCCAGATGCAAAACTCCTCTGATCAGGATATGAATGGATCCCTAACAAGGAGAGTGAAAGTAAAAATTACTAAAATCAGCAAATGATAGGTTCTTGCAAGTCATGTACCTCTATTTCTCTTGTCTTCACAACAAGGAGTTACTAAGAATCAAAGCGAAAGAAAGTGATTTCCCCAATGATAAACTACAATTTCCTATTGGATTTGCTGCTAGAAGCACATTTATGAGAGGTAGTGCCAATGTGAGGTAACACCGTACCAAGAGAGGGTACACCTTAGGTAAAAGTTTGCCAAATAACAACTCTGGCATTTGCACTCTGCATTTTATATAAAGATATTTTTATATGTAGATATATATAAAATATCAAAATATTTTACGTTCGGGTGTTTTTTAAAATCTACTTTCTAAACAAAACTATTGCTTTCAATAAAGTAACAGAACACTCAAACAAGTCAAATCTAACAAAAGTCATCTTTACCCTCCAGTTACAGCTGACTGTCATGTCCCTGCTGTCCCAGAACGAACTGCTCAACACATTAATGGCACTTCTGTACAAATAACCCCCAATAAATAATCCTGGGATAAATTGCAGTGGATTTAGCATAATTCAAAGTCTAGACATTCTACTTCCAGATTTTGTATGAACAAAAAATCAAAGCTTTTAACATAATAAAAATAAATTTAACCTTAATACAAGGATTATGAAAAACAATTCCATGATTGAAAAACATATGGGATTTTGATCTGATACCATGTCATGACAGAATTGGTATCTCTTTTTTTTTTTCTCTCAATCTCTAGCTTGAGATCACAATACCTACTGGACCTTTATGTAGCTAAGAAGTTTAAACACCAGATCCTTCCATTCCAGTTTGAGTCAGGACAGCATCCTATGAGACATTTGCACTCAGAGGTGCTGTAAGGCAGCATTTTACACTGAGTTTAGCACACAGATTTCCCAAACTCAGATACAAAACAATTAAGAAACAAACCCAAATATACATTTGTTTTTGAAGATTTCGAGATTCCCGTGGCTACAGCTAGACATCTATTAAGGACTTTGAGACAGTAATGCAAACTGATCATATGCATTGCTATTTTCACATTGTATTTTGCATTCCCTGTAGTCAGCTGAGCCACAAAAAATAAAGCTGTTTCTCAAGTTAGGTGGAAACCTGATACAAGCATCAAAGCTGGCGATTACTTCGAAGCAATGACTTCAAATAAGATGAAGCAAATATGTACTTTACAGGTGAGAAATACATTCCCAACAAATGAGACATTCAACAGAGAAATAGTCCTAACCTGAAGAGACGGTAACAAAAGTGTCTGAAGAGCCCAGCAAACCAAAGCAGCAGTCTCACTGCTCTTTCAAACCATACACAGGCATTATATTTCTACTTCATCTGCAAAATTTGCAGTCCTATTTACCATCCCCATTCCCCTGCAGCTTGCTTTGCCACCTAAATACAGTTCTCAGGTATTTGTGTTAGCCTTCATGCAGTAATTCCCTGGCTTTCTGCCTTTATTGAAACTGAACTGCTCTGTTAAGGAATCAATAATTTGAATTATGCAGTGAAATTATCAAAGTAGGGGTGGTTTATAAACTTTAATACATCTCTGTTTGGTCATCTGAGCTACTCGGCATCAATGATTTTGGACAACACTCATGAATGTCACAAAAAAGCCTACAATAAACTGCACTGAACACCAGCTCGTGCAGCATATGCAGCTTCAAGGAATTGCTTTTTTCAGTTATCTTTAAAAAAATGAACACACAATTACAGCAATGTGGTTCTTCAGACTATTCCCCAGACCATCTACCATGCTCTCAACATACCTCCCTTTCAGCTGGTGAGCTACTTATTATATGGATTAGAAGATTGTTTCTTAAATAAAAATGATATGTTTTTATGTAAAAATATATATGTGCATTATTTCAAAGTATCAGTTTTCAGAACAGTTACAGCAAACTATAATCCTTTTTAAAGTCCTAACTTTAGACTGGGTAGGGGAGAGGGTTAGAAGTGAGACTCCACCATCACCCAATTGCAGTGGAAAGAAGACAGTTCACCTGGGGAGGAATTTGAGGCCATCTGGATCACACATTTAACACTCCATACCAGATGATCCACAGGGCAGCCCAGCATGGGAATTGCAAGAGGGCTTTTTTAGTCAGAGATAATCTGGGGGTGATGACAGCATTCAACAGCAAGTAAGGATGGGCAAAAGGTTAACGGATGTAGCAAAATTATAATCTGTGACATCTGCTTTAGAGCACTGCTCAGAGGGCACCTGACAGCTTCACACATTTATCCTCAGCTGCTCTTGCTCTTAAATTAAACAGTGTTCTCATTAAATTAAAACCTTTGTGTCCTTAACTGAACATAATTCAGTTAATGCACTACACAAATATGTACACACAAACTCAAATAAACCTAAAATACACAGACCTGAATTTCTCCCACATGAAAAGGACTTGATTAGGAATCGAAATTAAGTTAAATAGAAGTCAATGAACCCAGTGATTCCAACAGAATTTAAATCAGAAAAGGCCAGAAAATCAATCACTGTCTAAAGATTAAAAATTCACAAGTCAAGAAAACATTCAGTAAATTAAATCACTTTGGTGTTGTAGACCTGTGAGAAAACAAACACCTCTTCAAAATACTAAACTTCCTCTCATGTAGAGGTGGCAGTTTTTTACATGCTGAGTAACATCTTCAAAAACATTTAATACCATGCATCTCTCAGGCATTTCTGTAATTTTGACCAGGGATTCCAGGAAGGGAAAAGAACGGAAGAGTAATCAAGAAGCTTGGCCAACTGCAGCAGCAAGCTGCTTTCTTTATGACATCTGGACTAGACAATAAAGTGATCTGGCCTGTACAAAATTTTGGCCTGTCTGATTTTCAGCCACTAAACACTCAAAATTTAGCAGTTGAGAAGGTACAGAAGTCCCCACACAGGAACAACTTTCTCATGCCAAGAGCTAAGTAGCTTTGGGATCTAAAGATAAAATACTAGAGGACATCAGCTAAGACGAGACCCAGAAACACCAAAAGCACAGGTAATTTTATACACATAGAGGGCCACATCAAGAAAGTGATAGCTCTGACTGCTCTGAGAACAGTCCTGTTCTCTGAGAAACAGTCCTCAGGTGTGGGTCAATTAGAGACATTTCTTACTTTATTTTAACCAACATTCAAATTTGGCACACTCTGAAGACAAGAGATTAAATGTCTCTGTTTTTTCAGGTGGTTTGTTTCTTCACTGATGATGAATAACTCTAAGCTTGTGTATTTGTGAATGTTTTCAAACCACTCATTTTCCAGGCACAAGGGAGAACAAGAATTGTTGTATGTAAATCAACAATGTGCATTTCCCATTCGCTAAAAATAGTCACATATTTAATAAGAAAAAACCTCAAATCCTATTCTTTCAAAATAAGGGAAAACCAGAAGGCTTGAAACATTTTTCCTATTACTTGTCTTCTTCTAGGTATTTAACCATGCTTTAATTTTTGAGGTATAAAAGCAGTATTTTCAGAGTTGAGGTGGTTTGTTTTCTGTAAAGTACAGTGTTTATTCAAAGAATTCAGATTATTTCTACTTAAGACCAATAAAATGTTTGTTCTATCTGGTCCACCAAAATCATCATGATACAATTCAGATATTGGCTATCTGCAACAAAATTAATCATGAGGTCTAGTAAATAAGACGGCTATCTGAATCCACACAGCAAAGCAGGAACTAGCATCGTTACTTATTACAGACTCTCATCAGTTCTACAGTGATATCAAAATTTTAGTAATAAATAAACAACAGACGCAACTTTAAAGAATACGCCAGTTCCATTCTTTGCAGCTATAAGTGGAATTAAACAATTTGGGTTCCCTGTGAATGAAGAATTAACATCTATTACTTCAGCGAACCCAGTGGTAAACTAAGTCTTTTAAAGAACATGCATTAATCAATCAGTAACTCATTTGATCCAAAGATGTCACATTCAAATAATCTACCTCTCAAAAGAGCATTTCCTCATTCGTGGGTACAGACAACAAGAAGCTGACAGCTGCTTGAAACTTTACAGGTATTTTTAAAGATTTAACTGTTGTCTAGAGATGAACAGGACAATGATGTATAAACTGAAAGGTTTAGAAATGCAGAATCCTTACCTTTGAGGCCTTCTGCAAGCTCCTTTGTAAAATGGGTAGATAAAAGAGGGATCATTTTTAAGTTACTGAATAGAAACAAACTATCTGTAGACATGTGCAAGCTGTTCACTGACTAGATACAGATACATTCTTTCACATACTTCACTGGCATTTGAGAGGAAGTCCCTTCAAGCTTGTCTTTTATCTTTTTTCCTATGTAAGTAAATATAAATTACTTGTAAGGTAATTCAGCAGAAGATCTGCTGGAATGAGGATCCTGGCTGTACATTATTATGTACATGAACAAACAGTTGCTTGTTTAGTTACTAAACCTTTTTTACGGCGACATATTTTACACTATAATAAATTAAAGTGCTACTGTACTTGAACTCACTACTTCCTTCAACAACTTTTAAGCCTTCTGCGTTCAGAGATGACCGAACTACTGCTGAAAACCAAAGATTTTTATTATTATAACTCCACCACTCATATTTTGCATGCTCAGGAACTTTGTCTTATAAGTGCAAAATTTGAATGTAGACTTTTATACAGTTGGGACTTAAATATGATTGTAAATATAGTCAAAAGCTTAGTTAAGTTGTAGAAATGGGACTACAATGGCAAAATTAGGTGCATAACATCAAGCTCTCTGCACAGGAGACATCTCAAGAGGGCAACCAGCAGCTGAAGTTATGTATTGAAAGTTTGTAAAGCAATTTTTACTTACGGAAGTTGAAAAGGTAAGATGAACTGTGTTGGCGCAAAGGCTATAGAAGTCTGTGGCCCAAATGCTCTTTGTTGTTTTAATGTAATCTCTTGGTATTATGTTTCACTCATGCACATGAAAGTAAATTTACAAAGAACCTTCTCAACCCATGCTAAAAAACAAAGCTGCTTTTTGACCATCCCGGAGCATGTAACATGTAAGAATGACACTATAAGTCATGGCTTTCAAATGACATAGAATTGAAAAATTCATCTTTTCAGAGAATATTTAGGAGAGATGTAAAGTTATAGTTATCTTACTGGCTTTTTATCAGGACTTGGACTAACTGTGATGGTAAAAGCAGAATCAGGTTATATTTTGACCTCTATTTGCATGTACAAGCATTTTCTGGAAGACATTCATGGTTATTAGCTGATCCTCATCAGTCCTTAAGTGACAGTAGATAAACAGACGGCATAGAAAGGATACAATTACAGTTAAATCCCTTAATTCTCTTAACTCTGAAGCAAGCTTACCTGCAAATATAAATTACTTCAGAAAAACTTTCACTGTTGCACAACATCACAAGGATGGAAGAGGCTAGGACACAACTCATTAGGAAAGCTACAGTACAAACAGCAGACAGATAAAATGTGTGTGTTTATACACAGATTACACAGGCACACACAAACCCAAACACACTCCCCACAGCAATTAACACATTTAAACAGCTGTGCATAAGGCAACTGCAAAGCTGCACAAACTGCAGCCAAAAACTGTTAACACTGAAAGTTGCTTAAAACTTCAGGGAAGCAATTAACCTCCTGGCCCCTGGTTTCCAAGCCCATGGAGCAGACCATAGGATTTCTTTTACAATTTATGAACAAGCCAAGGAATTTATATCACAGTCAAAGGATTCTTTTGCTGAATTAACCCCAGCTCCCTGTGACCCTAAGAAGTCATAAACCAACAGGATACAGGAGAGGGAAAATGTGCTCTAGTGTTTCAGCTGACCTGCAGAGCGCTGTCTTTGTCATGCCATGACTGAAACCCAGATGATGAATTACAGAGCAATACTCAGGTTCAGATGCAAACATCACCCCCTTCCCTCTATACATGCACATGCAGTCATGTTCACTCACCCCAAACCAGCTCAGTTTCTGCAAAAGGCCAAGTATTGTTAGGGCTCATTTACAGAGTCTTATTCTAACATAGAAGAGGGAAGAAAATTGCTTCTCCAGGAAGCATGCATGTCTGTGAGTAACAGTATTTAAGAACACATGCTGCATATTATATAAAAGACAAAACCCCACTGAGCTTCTCTTTTTGTATATGGATTATGAAGCACATCAAAAATACAATTCCAAAGCAGAAACAGAAGTGTACCTTAGAACCTCACCTTTACGAAAGGATAACTTTATAAATATAAGGAGGACAAAAAGTGATGCACAAGTCTCTTTAAAAAAAAAAAAATCTACCTGAATTTATTTTGTAAATACAGAACAAAACCTCTTATACAAAGTAGCTAATAACACCAAGTCTAGCTGACCACACACAGAAAATGTCCAAATGTCTGGACACAGACCTCAAACCTCATCACCTGTATTCACTAAGATAAGAAGGTCTTTTCAATATTTACACTTATGGTGGCCTGATTAGTTGCACCAAAAGCTTAACCCCAGCTCAAAGCTCATTCACAAATTTGAATCATCTCTTGAAAACAGACAGCGGCTGCTTGTTTTCACTTGTAGCTCAATCTGAAGTCTGATTGAAGTAAAAAAGGAAGGACAAGTTTTGAAATGATTAATTCAAACACATTAACAGATACCAATAAGACGAAGTATTAATCACTGCAACATTTAGAAATCAAACATTCATCTCTGAATAAAGTAAGCTTGTGGCTCTATTTGATCAAATGAAAATTTCTTACTGCTCAGAAATTCCCTGCAAAGTTTTCAAGGATTTTCACATTGTAGGGAACTTCAGAGTGCTCAACTTTTTTTACCCTGTTTGCAGATGACCTGGATTTCCTTCATCAGCTACATTTACATTTTTTGGGAATGATGCAAGCTATTCTTCAGAAAGCTGTGTTTCCTCAGGCTCACTGAACACTGGACAACAACTTCCTCTTGTGAACAGTGTATTTGTGTTATGACCAGGAAAAATATCACTGAAGTCTTCAGGTACAGCATCAAAAAAACCATCTCTCCAGAACTACAACATGAATCCAATTATAACATTTTCTCACTCAACTTTACAGAAGGCATTTCACCATGTAACTTAGAACCATTATTTTTAAACCACAAGTCAGAACTTAGCAGCAACTTCCTCCCTACCATGTTTCATCAGGATAATCACAAAATGGTCAGGAACCATAAAAGAATGACCAAAACAACCACAAAAATCTATTTTGAATTAATTCTCACAGTGAAGGATGCAAACCACCAAAAATGTAAACGACACTGTAATAGCAGCTAAACTGGAAGAGGAAAGGACCAGAGTTTATTTATCACAGGTCATTATAAATTAATTTAGCAAGGCATTTTTCCTGAATTAGTAACTGTAAAATAACTGCTTCTAGCTTCTTGGGTAAAAAAACAGGCTTTGAAAGTTTCCCTCCTGCAGCGTTATTCTTTGATAAACTGTTTCCACAGTCCATATTCCTGTAATTCCAACCTGTACCATCTCCTGGCAAGGCAGTTTCTCCCCTTGTACTTCATTTACAAAGGTACTAGAAATCTTTAGTGCCTTTCAGCATCAAAGAAGTTCACAATGTCACAGCCTCCTATATTGCACTACAAATTTTGCAAGGCTCTGTCCTCAAGGTTAGAGATGCCTGCTGTGTGGTTTCATGAAACCCACCTTAGCCAAAAGTCTAAATTTAGGAAAGGCTGCTTGAGAGAGCTGAAACGTAACCGGTAGCAGTGCATGTGTGAAAAGCATTTTTATTTCGACATCTCCAGAGCATTTTCCCAAAAGTCATCTGCACTATCAACTTGAAAACCTGGGGCTTTCTGCTCTGTACAAACTGATGAGCAACATCAGCTCCCTGCAAGCCAAACTTGTTTATGCAGAATGAAGAAAATGTCCCAGCAAGGTTCTTTGTTAACTGATGCTGTCTCTGACTGTCAAAGACAAACCTAAATAATTTTATGCTGGAAATAGGTTAACACAAAGAAATCTCCTTCAGCTGCCTGATGCCACTTACTTGAACGAAACTTGCAAAATGAAACCTGACAAAACGTTTTACACAGCAAGCAGGTAAAATGTCTGACAAAGATGCTGCTAGGCCTACCTGTAAATTTGCTTTTCTATTTGTAGACAGATAAATGGTGGACACACATATACCTTGTAACATATTTAGAAAGTGTTCTCTATTCATTACAATAAATACCTGTATGGCTTCGAATATGAACTCTCAGTGTTCCATTGCTTGCAAACTTCTGTCCACAATATGGGCAAATCTTCTCTTTTTCTCCTGTATGAGTCTACATGGGATGAGGAAAGACAAGAATGACTATTCAGCATTAAAAAAAGTGAAATATGGGATATTTTAATTGTATTGACATTGGCTGCTATTACCTCTGTTATGTATTTTACCTTCATACCAGGCAGATTCTACTGAGCTCTAGGCGTTAAGAGAGTTGATAATGAAAAGTACTTTGTACCTATCACTAACAATAAATCACTGAGCTTGTCTTTTGAAGTCGAGCTTATAGGGCTAGAGAGGGCCCCACTGATATAAGAAGAATTATTTCAAAAGGGAAACAAAATAATCACAAACTCTCCCATCCAACCTGTGTGGTCAACAGCAAGATCACCTTGAAATCAATTACAGACAAGGTCACCATCATTTTTCACACTGTACTTTCAACACCCAATTCTGAACAGAAGATTTATCAGTCTATTGAATTACTTTTCCTTATAACTGAGGCTGTTCTTTTAGAGGAGAATATCTGATTACTCCATTTAAAAGTGTTAATTTAAATGAGATAAGAAAGACAACACATTCAATTATATGTACAGCTGGCTATTTGGGTTTTGAGCTTGCACATGACCCTCTTCAGATAGGCAAATTGATTCTTATTTTTATGAAAGACACTGAAGTGATGTAAAATTCTTCATTACATAATTAAAAACACACCTCACGTAGTATGTTCTATGCTGCAGCTGAAGCAAGAGTAAACGAGATCTCATTTCAATGCTGGATAGACTTGCACTGTTTTCATTCCCTGACATTAAAGATATGAATGTTAAATTCCTCTTGATTAGGATACAGTTATTTGGGAATCATTTGCATCTGTACCAGCAATATTGGGATATACCAGACAGACAGCTATTAATTCATTCCCAACACCCAAACACCAAAAGGATTTCTGGGAACAATACATTACAACTACAACACTCATAAACACAGCCACTCCTGGTCTGACAGGAGCACAGAGCAAAAGCAATTCCAATTTTACACATATAAATGAAGCATATATCATATGGCAAGTAACACATGCATGTTTTTGAACAAATTTTCCCAGTCTGAGTTAGGTAGCAACTCCTTAACTGTCCTTCCTCAGTTTATTTTTCTTGATACAATTATTTTCTTTGCACTTCTTCCCTGTAATATCAGTCTTACCTCAAGCCAAAGTAGTGATCAAGCTACCTCCTGAAGTTTACCCAATTCCATTAAAGAGACAAGTAGAAAGGAGCATGGTAAGAGCAGTGCAGCCAGTCCCATCCTGCCACACACCTGATGCTGGAGCACTGAATCTAAATGTAAGCACCTGCTGTAGACTGTGCTTACCACCAACAACCCCACTATTGCATTTTAGGGTAAAGACTGTCACGGCTTTCTACTGAAAAGCCAGAAACGCAGAAGCAGCTGAGGACTCTACATTCAACCACAACCTTAAGGACACACAAGAAATGATTAGTTGATTCTACTCACTTTCTTATGGCTCTTCAGGACTGAGGGTGTGACAAAAGCTTTGTCACACAGATCACACTTGTATTTCTTATGTCCATCGTGTACAACTTGAATATGAACATTCAATGTGTCCTTTCTTTTGAAAGTAGCATCACAGTGATCACACTTGAAGGTCCTTTCACCTGATAAAGAGAAAAACAGGTCTTCCTGAGCTATCATCCTCTTAAAAAAAAGAAGTCAAAGCATACATTTTTAAAGAGACCTTCAGCAAAACCTACAATTGTGCATATTGTGAATTACAGCTTTTGGATAGTCTGCAAATGCTTGTTGATCAGAAAAACGACATTACTGAACAGGTTTTTAACTTTTTCCCCCATCATTTTTAACATTTAACATTGGGGAAAAACACTACAACATCCAATGCTGTAAAAAATTGCAGAAGCTCTGAAAGATAATTGTAAAAGAACAAACTGAACATGCCAAGCCAATAACTGATCTAACAGGAACACTGTTATGCAGGATTAAAAAAGGAAAGATTTGTGGTTTTCTTAGTTATGCCAACGTGAATATTCCCCAAAACAAACTGCTGTCTTCTAAGTTACGAGGATTTTAGATCATGACTATTTTCTCAAATCTAAATTGTTGATGTTCAAATGGTTAAATGGTAGTCCAGGGCTCTGCAAATACTAAATATGGAGAAAATTCCACCAAAAATAAATCTGTAAACAGTCAGTTAAAAAAAAAAAAAGGACAGAATGCCAAGAAAAGTTACTCTTGCAGGAGAATGGGCACAGCATTTCTCTGAGCTTCTCCAGTTCTCTCAGAGGCTGCAAACATGAGCCTGGGCTCGCACAGGAGAGACAATCTCAGTGTCAAGCTCTAAACTGGATTACCTACAAAAGCTGAGCAAGTCACCAACTCATATCTGCTTCCATTTGTCCTTTCTTAAAATGGAGCTAACACCATCACACTTAATGCAGACATAAATCTCTTGTCATCAGACCTCAATTCATTGTTAGATTTTCTACAGTGGATTTTCATTTAAGTGCATTTGAAGGCAAGGTTTGAATTTGGCTCTGAATTTTGTAACTCCCTGGGGTTAGAGTTGAATCTTCATACCAGTTTCATACAGCAAGTTGTATACTGGAGCAAGGTGCCACGTCTCTTTTTCTCAGTCAGCGTGAGAAGGGAGGAAGCTATTTATCCTCTCTGACTTTGCACTTACTGTTATGGATTAATAGATGTCTTTGTAGTGAGAAAGGCGTTCGGAACAAGGCTTTGCATTCCTCACACTGGAATGGTCTCTCTTCAGAATGGGTCTGTGGATGAAAGACACTGTGTCAGAGGAAAGACTCATGGAAATCAATTAGCTGTCATTGCAGTAATTACAGCTAATTTTCTAGACTAGACTCAGGAGGGGATACCACAACTAGAAACATCAGAAGATGAAGAATTAAAATAAATATTTTGCCATTATCTGGAATCCTGAAAGCCAGCACAGCAGCTATGGAATAACTGTGCCTTCCCAGTCCTCACAATTGTCATATGAGGTGTGCATGTAAACAGAAACAAAAACACAGAATAACCACGGAAAATATCTACAAGCTCAGCTGCACTGCTTCAGCTGTACTAACACTGGCCTGGAATATTTACTAATATGAACAAATGCTTTAAAATTAAACACACACAAACTCCCTTTTTCTCAGTTGAGTCTCAAGGTAAAACCGATCTCATTTTCAAGATAGTATCTGAAATTTGGCAAAGAAAATTCCTCAAATCATGAGACTACTTTTACACATAGCTTCTTTTATTAAAAAAATACCAAAAAACAGCAGGAAAAAAACAAAGCCATGGAAGTACCAGTACCAAGATTTTTGTTGGCTGTAGAAAAATTAATCGTAGCTGAAAAACAGCCTCAAAGCTATGAATAAAATAAAAGACTAAGATTGGATGAATCTCTCAGACCACAGAGCTGCTGAAGCAAATTTCTTTTCTGGAGCTTGGGAAACATCCAACTTTATTTTACTTCCATAAATTCTGAAGCACATTCCCCATGTCCTAGTGTTATTAACAGCTGTCCCACTGTAGATAATAAGCTGTACTGATTAATTTACTATCTACCCAATTTCTTACTATTTTTGCAAAGGAAAGCAAGTTTTTAGAACATCAGTATCCAAATACTTTATTAGCTCACAAGGACCTTATTAGAAGCTGGAGTGCCCAGAGGAAAAGCGGATGGAGAGTAAGTGTTTTATAATATGCAGGAAATTAGGTAAATTATTTAATTCAGAAGACAAAGGCCAAATATTAGAATAGTATATATTTATATAATCTATTTCTGCTATTCAGAATACCACACAACTGTCACTGCCACCCCTTCAACTGAGGGGGAAAAGGGGGCTGTGGGGAGGCAGCATCATTATTGAGAGGTTGGCTGAGGAACTTGAACCCAGTTTGATTTTAACACCAATGTCCTCTCACATACAGACAGTACCAAAACACAAGTGTACTGCGATGGTATAAGGAGGCCTTGGATTCAAAATCAATTCCTTGACCTCAGCCTATGCCACTGAAAGCAACAAGGCAACTGGAGAACCATCAGATGTGTGGAGTACATCGTGTGTTCCTTGCAATCTGCTGCACATTCCAGCCCAGACTCTACAGGCTTGCATCACAGTTGGCAAGAGCTGACACCCTGCTGAGCCCCCTTGGCAGTGAGGCCAAGGATTGACAGGACACGAAGAGACTGAACTGCCTTCTCACCTCAACAGGGGGTTCCTCCAGAACAGGGTTGGGACACATTGATGAGACACTGTGGGGAAGCTCGCAGTGCTGCTGTCTGTGCTGTACCTGTTCTGTGGATAAATAGAAGGGTTCAGTCTCCAGAGCTGTCAATCTGGCACCTTTCACGAGCGCGAGTTCATGCTGCTTATTTCAAAAATGCCCTCTTTTAGAACACTCACCACATGAGTGACAGTTCTGAACAGCAAGGTGATTTGTACAAAACTCCTCAACGTCTCCTTTAGAGTTCTCCTTGGCTTTTGATCAAAATACACAGATTCATCTGCACCTCTTAACTTCACCACAAAGAAAATCACCTAACTAGGCATACCCATATTCAAGGGTACACAGATAATCCCAACAATTGAGGATGGGTTCTTATGGAGCATTTCACGGCAGTCTTTCCTACCATAGCATCTGTGGAGGCTTAAGCCCAGCCCAAGGCTACTTATTCCCAACAGATCAACTGATGGAATAGAGTTGTTTCAAATAATTATGCTCCCCAGGACCAAACAACCCTGGATTAGCCATAAACCCTGTAAAATCCTGTGTCTGATGACCTATTTCTGCTGACTGTCGTATCCTCGTATTTTGTTCTCTGAACTCATCCTCTATACATAGTATAGAGCAGATGGAGTAAAACATCTCCTTCTATGGAGGTAATCTGCATTACATGGCTCAGAACATGCACCCTCATCCAATCTAACCTGCATGAAAGGTGACTACTTTCATTTGTAGCACAATGCTACATTTGCCTCTTCATTTCAGATACTGTTCTCTTGCCTTGTCACAGAAATAGAACCATATTCTTCACACCATCATTTAGGCACAGTCTAAGCTTTCACAGAAGACATCTGAGCTGGTTCCACGTCTCAGAACAGTTCCCAGCCTTTGTATCTCCAAGTGAGTGGCAAAGCCACCTTGCACATGCACCTACACAGAGCAGTGCAGCACCTGTTTGCAGGAGCAGCAGATCACAGATCCTGCCTCAGATCTGCAGTTCTAAGAGCAGAACAAGTGCTGGGTTCACATCCCAATGCTCCACTGAACAGAGCAGATATACTCTTAGCAACTCCACTGTATCTCCCAGCGAAACCCTCCTGTGGAATGTGAGGAACTAACCTCCTTCCGCACTTTTGAAATAATCCAACAGACACCCACATCTGAAAGATATTTAAAACTACATGTTGTGGGAGCCATTTTTATTCTGAGACTTCCAACATGAAATCAGGTCAAAAAAACCCCTTACGGGAATCATAGAAACAACAGCAACAAGTTTCCATCTGAAACACAAATCAAGAATTCAAAGGCACGAAATGTATCTGTATTCTCTTATATATAAAAAGGATGTAAGCCTGCTGTAAAATCCTAAGTTTTTTTAAGCATGTTGCTATCAAACTTAAAGGTGTGTTTTCTGGTAAATGTTGTTAATTTAAGTGTTTTTAGCTACTATATCCATCATTTCTACTGCAGGTATCTATGCTCCCTGCTACTAGCTCAGTAACCTAAACCTGAAACTCAGAAAAGCACCCTGAAATTATCTAGAGTTCAACTTCTCTTCCTCCAAAAGAAAATAAACCTAGGAGGACATCTTAAAGCAAACACACATCTAAAAATCATTAAAAACCCAAGCTGAAGAAATATACAGAAGTATGATACCCAATGAAGTTTTACATTTACACTGTTCCTGGATCAACATTCCTGTGAACAAGCAGGAGAACTCTTGTCATCTTTCCCTAGGCACCGTGCAGCCTTCCCAAAATCACACTCAGCTATTTCGGCATCCCAAACCACGACATCCTTGAGCGAGTATGTCACAACTGGCTTTTGTTCACACACATACAATCTCCTCTCTGCTGTCTGCTACATCTCCTCCTCTTGTTTCCTCAATGGAGAGAGGCATGTCTAGAAAAGCAATTCAGGCCATCTATGTCAGTCTCCTGTCTCTCATGTTCACCTCTTCACTTAACAAGGGAATTTAGAGACCTATATGTGGATGGGTGAACAGTCACAGCTGTTTGGGCAATCTTTACGCAAACTCAGAACAAGTTTCTCTCAATATAGAACAGAGTTGATTTACAGCCAGTACTATGTGCAAACAGGTCCAGGAAACAAGCATTCCAACACGCTTTAAGGAATTCTGTCAAAATTAGGTACCCACTAAAGCTGTCTAAATTTTAGTATTTTTCCCATTAAGTGAAGCCTCTAATCCTTGCTTATGCTAGTGGTGCTGCTGCTTTAAACATAGAATTGGGTCAAAGCTCCTTCATACTTAATCCTGAAGTCCATTTTCAACCCAAGCTCCCTACCAGTCATCAGTGGCAAATTAACATCAGGAAACATGTAAAAAGTATTCATTTAAAAATACAGAGGTATCTTTCTAGACAATGTTTCATACATTTTTCTTAGAATATATCCAATCTGCAAGATTCTGTCCCATTTTCTTGAAGTCTACAATATAAAATATAATGTATGGGAGCTAATCTTGTCCTTCAGCAGGTTGCTGCATGCTTTCTGTTTTAGACAGTCATCACCATTTCATCCTGTGAGAGGCATTATTATTGCTCTTACATGATTTATGGCTGGAAGTGCAAGAGCTGGTGCAAAGATCCTGTGCCAAATTCCCAGATGGAATATAACATGAGCCACACTGAGAAAGACTTGCAGGTATGACTATATCAGGATTTGGGGGTTTTGCCCTTTTACTTTTTTTAAGTCTTGTAATTCTGAAACAGCATTCCTGGATAGAGCCTTGCCAATAAAAATGTAAGCCCAGGCTAAAACTAATGACAGGCATTACAGAAATGAGGCCAAGCAGATTTGAGTTTCAATCAACAGAGGCAGAACATCCCTTTGTGAGTCTATTTTTCAGGTAATGTTTCTTCTGATGTTGTTTTAATGTGAAGACTGCATCAAGTTAAAATGCAGTGTTATTTGAAGGCATCTGCTGCTAAGTCCAACAATGACTGCAAGAGGACTACACGTAGTTTTATTCAATTACACTGTTAAAAAAATATATTTGAAGACATTTTTAAATCAGTAACATTTACTTGGTAACCAGTAAATTAGAAAAAAAAAAAAAAAAAAANCAGCAAAGCAAAGCCAGAAAAAAAACCAAAACCAAAAAAGTCAAAATGGGATTTTTTTGATGCTTTTAACCAAGCAACTGTGTTTTACTTGTGCTTATTTAACATTTTTGTTTACTAGAATCAATTCAGCCTTTTGAGGTTTTGGATATAACAAAGAAGACTAAAACTAAATTCTCCAATACTTTAATCCCATGTTTAAAAGCATGGCAGAGCTTAACGATGAACCACTTAAAGAAAAAAAAAATCCGCAAATCTGAGGCTGGCAGACCTGTAAACAACAACAGCAGAGTGCTTTACCTTCTTGTGATTCTTGTAAACATTTCTGTGGGCAAATCCCTTTCCACAAAGCTTGCATTTATAAGGTTTATCTTCACTGTGTATTATTTTGTGTGCAGTCACTTGATCAAGTCGTTTGAAGGACTTATTGCAAACCTCGCAGGTGTAGGGGCGTTTTTCTGCAGAAAATGAGTGGGGGACATTTAATCTCCTGTTTATACAGGGGGAGAAGATGAAAGGCAGAGACAGTCATCTCCTCAGAGAGATTTCTGCAATTAAGTCAACCCAATTAAGATTAAACCAATTAGAAAGACATCTAATGCCCTTTATGTTAGACAGTTAAGTCACTTCACAAAAGATGAGCCATGGTGTATCTCAAGAAATTGGCACATTCTTTGCAATACTCATTGCTAAAACTAAACTCTGATTAATTAGCTTAAATCAAAAGAGAATGACTTCAAAGAGGAAAACTGTGTTTCCCGATTACAAATGTGAAAGAGGGCATGACAGTTTAAATGTTTTAAAACTTAATTAACAATATACATACTAGCTTCCAAAACCAAAAGTTCCTATGCAAAAAGCCTTTGTGCTTCAACTGGTGACTGCAACTTAACTACACTAATGCTCATCCAAAAGTGTCAAAAGAAAGCCAGGAGCCTCTGAGATAGAGATTATGTTACAAGAAAGGAGCTTTTGGTGTGGACTGATACCAAGAAAATAGTTCAACTGTAAGCCTGTGCAGCTGTAAAAACCTGCATTTGTTTAAATGCTAATGTATTTGACAGAACAATGTTTGCGTTTCCATTGTGTTGCTTGATGTTTCTAATCACTGGTGAAGGACGCAGAAAATGCTGGATTGCAGTGACCAGAAATCCTGGCAGAGCCAAATTGTGCCACACTGCCACACCTACAGATGGGACACTCCCTGCTCACAGTGACCTGTGCTGGCACAAGGAACATTTGTGGGTTGTACGTGGCCATGAGCTGCTCTCCTCTGACCAGGAGCTGTGAGGCCACTAACACATACACAGATAAACCAGAAAACACTCATGTGTGTATCAAGGATCACTGACAGCACAGCCCAGCTCCCAGCCTCTTCTATTCAGCATAAAACCTCAACCACTGTTTTTTCACCTCCACTCTAAGCTGTGTAGCAATCTTTTACTCCATCCCAGCTCGCTGACCTCATGTATCCCAGCCAGCACAAAAAAAGAGCTTGGCAAAGCAGCAATAGGAAGAAGACTACACCACTTCACTGGATTTTTGGAAAGCTCAGAAAGGCTGGCTTAGATAGCTTCCTTGGAACCTGATACTGGCTTGCTCAGGACAACAGATTTCATTAAGCCTTCTGTAAGAAATGAACTCAGGTGAAACTCAACATACATTAAACACCTATCCACACACATACAGCTCTGGGTTATTTCTGTACATTACCTGAATGAGTTATCATATGGCGTTTCAGTTGGTTGGCCGAAATGAATTTCTTGTCACACTCTTGACACTCAAAGATCTCATGGACCTGCAAAATGAGTGTTTTATGACAATTAAATGTCTGTCTGAAACAAGACCATACCTCTTCCATATACAGAAATCCCCTACTAAATGTAACCATTTATTAGCCACAGCTGTACTATATTAATATAGCTATTAATATTCTGTGATTTCCCCCTTGCTCGCCCTTTCCTGAAAAACATCATCTCCCAAAAAATAAAAATTCATAACTGCAAACAAAAGATTATCATTACAACTATACTAGAAGTTTGTATAACCTGTGTTTCTAACTACCAGATCTATATAAAAGATCATTATTAGTAAAGTATTTTAAAAAATGTAGAATAACTTGTCAGAACATTAGCAAGACACAAGTAAAAATAACACAGAAACCACTTCATAGCTTCCGTAAGAATTTTAAAAAACAAGTACTATCAAACCCTTGCAGGATTGACTCTCTTAAAAGTTTTTAGAGGCCAGACATGGAGGAGCAGCTCTGTCTCAAACTACAAATGCAGTATTTTCAACATCACAGCACATAACGGCATCTAGGACTATGTGCTGGAAAAATCAGAGGCAGTTGAGAGCAGTTTGTAGTAAATAAAAAATAAGGATTGCCCAGTAGAACAAAACACTGCTTAGTGTTGAACAAAGAGGTCAGAAATAAACCCAAAAGAGATGTTTGGCACTAGCGTGTAAAAAAAGGGGGCCACAGATTAGGAATCAGAGAGGATGTTTAAGTATGACTCTACGCAGAACAATTTTGCAGGAAGTCCAGCTCTACAAAGTTTTAAAACTTCAGACTCAAGGGTTCTTCATACACACTCTCCAACTCCGACCAAAGTACGATCTACCTTGGTTTGGTCCCTTGTCTCCAGCAGACAGCACTACAGCTGAATGGAACTGTACAGATTCAAGTAAGAAATCTGCTAAGAAAGGTACCAGCACAATTAAGTCCTACCAGCGACAAACAAACCTGCATTTCCAAAGTCAAAAAAGCCTCGCTGCCCTACACCCAAAGGTGTCCTTAATTTTCTTTCTTAATAGGAGAATGAGCTGCTTTACCACTGAAGAAACGTGCTTATGATAAGACTGAGAAGCTCAGCCCACAGCTGTATAGGAAGAGAGATAATCCCCAAGTCTACCTACAAACACTGCAGTGCAGCGCTATCAACTCTGACTGGGAAAAGAAACCAGCAACCCCGGGATTTGTTTCGATGTTCTTCCCTTTCCACGACAGAACAGTAGAGCATCAGAGGAGAGGCCTGTGCTACTCACATGTACGTGCTGACTTTGAAATTTAAGTTCCCGCAAACAATTCAAATTCAAAACATGAGATCCTTGTACTAAAAGGAATCATTTAGCACAGTCTGAATCAGTGGAGATTAACAGTCTCCTCATTATTATCACTGTTGTGATTTAACTTTACATTTTACTCAAACTTTAGAACTTAGGATCAGAATCCAGTTCAGATGGTGCTTTATTTGTTCTACCAGGGGACACCACAAGCTTGCAGAAAGGAAATCTTGCAACAAACCTTTTCACTCTATTACCCTTCTTTCTTCTGTGGCTCCTGCACAGCATTTCTTGCGTTGTGTGGCTGGGAATTCAATTTTTTTATACTGTTGTACCACTTAGCAGCCCAAATCATGGACTCCCATAAATATAAGAGAGAAGGTAGCAACATTACAGTTGGAGGATAAGACAAAAGAGAACTGGTGGATATACATAGTCCTACATTTCCTTGAATCTACTGAGATAAAATTTTTTAAAAGCCCAAAACAACCATGGCATGCCACCAAAAATTAGCATGGTACAAGCAGCAGTCTGGAGGATGACAGCAAAGTTGAATTGGGCATGGCTAAGGAAGGGCTTATCTTTAGACAGTTAAGGCACAAGCAGTGCACAAGATGCACAAAGTTAAAAAGGAGTTTAAATCAAAGACGACATGAAAGCTACAGATCTGAATGCCCATGTCTTCAGAAAGTAAACTATCAATCCCCTACAGCCACCCTCTTTACCTCCTTTCTCTGAGTTTGTCAGACTTCTCTCTTTCTGTTGTTTGGGCTTGTTTTCTGTTATATTTTACCCTTTTATTCTCTACTTCCGTTTCTTTACATTGAAATAGGTGGGGTAAAAAATTCATCTTTTTCTCCCAGTTTCACCTATTATTTTCTTACTGGTTTTACTGCCTGTACAAATATTTTTGGCAATGCTGATGATGGATCTTGCTCCACTTCCTACAAAAGGAAATTAATTCAAACAAACAAACAGCACAAGTACTATTATATGCAATCTCCTTCACTATCTGATGTAGGTGTTTAAATCTGGAACACCAATTTTCTGGGTATTTTAGAAGAAAAGCCAATCAAGGAGAGTAAACCAAGTTTTATGGACAAAGTCTGCAATGAGATTCTTAAGATAAATGCTCAACTGACATGATCAGGGATATTTGAGAAACTGGTCAATGTGTCAATCTCTGCACAGAATTACAACTACTGAAACAGAACAAACATTTTAACAAGATGGACACACTAACCAGGATATTTTGCATTTTCACAGCCTGATGTGTAAAACCTATGGCAGTGTGTAATACTTGTAATTACATGTGGCAAGGCACACCATGATAACAAAGTATAGCCCTATTAGACAAGAATTGCAGGGTATACTAACACAAGCAAGGAGAAAAACAAATTGAAAAGGAGGGCCTCACCAATTCCTTTGGAGCAACGTATTTTAATTGATATCATTTCTATCCTCAATGGATTCAGGTTATAACCAGGGCATTATTAAAGACTTACAGTTAATCTGATAAACAGTACAATGTAGCTTTTTGCAAAACAGATTCTCCTGGGTTTTAGTGAGTTATCAAATTAATCTTCTAGGGACTTCCTTTGGGTATAATGGATTCAGAATCTCATATTCATTGTCCATCTGTATTTCTACATGAACACCCTTAATTCCAATAGATATTTTTCCAATTGTTAACCCCTCCTGTTCTAGTTATAAAAGATTATGTGCATAAACAAAAGAACACTAAAAATTTGGGGTTGAGGAAGAATTTTTTGCCTAACTATTGCATAACTACAGTAAAAATAACTCCCATGAGTGGTATGTCAAAAAGCAGTAAGAAAATTATTGTGTTTTGTACAAAAACTGAAGGCTCATAAACCTCTTTAATGGTCTGTGTGTATGCTATGATTACATAACACACTTTAGATTTAGCTTAATGTTTAAGAATGCTGAAGAACAGCAGGCAACTCTGAATTCATGTTGGAGTACACAAACATAGTAGCATTTAGTAAGAGATGCATGAAAACTTTAGGAAGATATTTGGTTTAACCAAGTGTGATTACAAAAATAAATACCCACACTGAAACAGGTTGGCTTTGTAACTATGAAAGAGATTACCCAAAGGCTTGCATTACAGCAGCTTTCAAGTGACCTAAGCAGCACAGCCTCACATCTCAGGGAAGTCAGTGCCCGCTGTGAGTCAGCCTTCATCTTACTGACCTTTCGATGCTCCTGGAGATTTGTTGCTGAGGAACATTTCTTATTGCACACTGAACACATCAGCTTCTTCCTAGAATTTCCTGGAACAGAAACAAAATACCACCAACATCTTAAAGAGGAAGTGTTAAGAAAGAACCTAAATATTTCCACTGAGCCTGTGACTTTTCACAGGTCATTTGACTGACATAAGATTTTTACATTTGTATCCCATCTTCAAAGTGCTCCATATCAGGAGTTCTCTGTGGGTGTCCAACAAACCAGTTACCGATGGAATGCAAATGGAGAAGATCAGAACAATAAAGAGAAAACCCTTCAAGTGGATGTTAACATACATCACCAATCCCACACGAAAAGCACAATTCACAACTGAGAACATCTCACTTGGCAACTGAGCAGTTCATTTCTTCCAGAAATCAATACAGGAGGTAGTGCAGAAATGACAGAAAAGATCTCAAACTTAAGTCAAAATCACCATTTCCCATTTTTGTTTATTTAGAAAGCATTAGGCATCCTACTATATAAAATAATCTATCATTAATGGTCTTGACCTGAACAAAACAGAGTAATTTTAGTAGCACCAGCTCACGAATTCAAATCTTGTCTAAAATGCAAATTATAAAGCAAGCTATAGGTCAGCTACCAGATATATTTTCCTTCCCTTTTCACAGCTGCTTTAAAAAGTCACAGACCATTTAATTGAGTTTATCTTTTACTTACCTTTAGAGATCCATTTCAGCAATCCACAATGCTATTTTATTACAAGACAAAGCAACTATAAAGAAAGAAAGCAAAGACAATGTCTACCCTGATTTGCAAATTTAAGGCTAGGAACATGTCAGAGAGTTTTTTCCGAAGAAACATTAAATTCTTTCTTACCGCTATGAACATTTTCTTTGTGTTTTTTCAGGGCGTCCTTGCTCTTGAACCTCTTCCCACAGCTATCTGCCTTGCAGATGAACCTGGCATCCCCTCTGCACGCCTCCTTGTGCTGCTCATAACTACATAGGATAACAAGGAGAGAAAAATAGCCCCACATCAGGCAGTATCTCCAGAAACCAGAGCCATAGCAAGTACTCAGAGCTGAACACATGCTGCACTGCAGAGTTCCAAGGCCACTTCATGCATTACTTACAGCAGACAGGAATGAAAGCATTTGAGTCCTTCCCCTGTTAGGATTCCCAAACACTACCAAGCTTTTGGAAAGCTAACATGCAAAGGGAGGCCAGCAAGGACATGACAGCAGTCCTGTAACTCGGACACAAAACCTCGATTCCGAGCTGAAGAGAGTATTGCAAACAGAGCACTGGAAACTTCTTGAGGAGTCTCCTGGGCTGATATTCTCTGTGCACTGAAGGACACTAAAAGACAGATAAGGGAAAAAAACAAAGTAAGGGCAACATTCAACAATTTACACAGGCTTGCAGTAGCTAAAAACATAGATACAGCTTTACATAAAGTAGGTGAACAATCTGTAAACAATCTGTAATTAAACGTATAATAACAAGTAAAATATCTACTTAATTGCAAGAATATAAATACATAATCAACACAAGACAAAACCAGTTATGTTTCTGTACAGAAGCATAATTCTAAGATATATGACTTTAGTGACAAAACTGCATATTTACACTGTTAAGGACAATAAAGATGTGTTCTCAAATCTCACATCTCTCATGTTTTGATTTTTTGTTTCCATCACCCAAATATTTAATTAAGCAAACATGAAGCGCTGGTTATCCTTTTTGCTTTCCCTAAATGTTACTTTAGTTCTGCACCAACATCCACAGTTTGAAATTACACCTCCTAAACTACTAAATACTCCACTGATGGAGGCCAGTAATTCTGCACTAAACTGCTGCTCTGGTCTGCTCTGTAGCGTATGACTTTAACATATAAATGATTAGCAACATTTTTGCAATTCCAACTGAAGTCCCCAACAAATATGAGAAATGCACATATTAAAAGATTAAAGCAAAAGGTAGGGGTACAAATACAGAAGTATAAAAATTAAAGCTTAAATTGCAATTACATCAAGAGAAATAAATGACTGAATGAAATCAATTTAAATGATCTCTGAAAAAACACTCCTGTTTCTACTCACTGTCTTTGTAGAGCTTGTTTAACAGGGAATTTCTTTGCACAGTTTCGGCATTTAAATTCCTTTTCCTCACTGGGTTTTTGGTGCAAAGTCTGAAGATGCTCAGCTAGGATCTCCTGGCTGGCAAAACTGGATTCACAGTTTGGGCATGCATGGTCCTGCTTACCGGTGAGGGGATCTGCATGAGTGGAGGCAAAACCAGTAAAAGGAATAGTCTTAATAGTTTTCAGGTTGTTTGGTTACATTAAGAGAGACTCTCTGCCAGAAACAGATTATGCAAAATGGTGGCATGAAACTTACAAAAAAACAATGTCTCTGAAAGGATTACAGACAGCCTATCTTAAGTGGATTACCACTAGCATTACTGAAAACGAATGCAAAGTATTAAGATGGCTGTGACTTAGATTGTTGGCCCAAATTAATCATTCAATTCAATTAGAACCTCAATCAATTAGTCATTCATAAACTCATCTTTATCTTTGATAAAGATGCTGAGAATTCCCCAGACAGCTCAGCTCACCTTCCTTTTCCTAGACACGTAACCTTAGGATTGGCTGAACAGCTTTATGAAAAGGTTTATTTCTCTCCCATCTAAGTAAGAAGGAAAGCATCCCCCTTAGAGCAAAAGCTCAGCGTTCATAAGCCTGTGGGTCAGGTGAAACAAACTCTGTCTTTAGTTCAAAAATTAATGGTTACTACTTAAGAAATCCAGGCTCACTCATTCACTCAGTAATTCAGAGGACTGGCTGCTCCTTATTAGGCAAAGAAGCTCAACTCAAACCCAAATAAAGAGATAAAAATAATGCAATAACTCAGATTTAACCCAGGGAACCCTTCCAGTCCCCCAGTCTGTGTTCTCTTTCTTCATTACTACTTTCAAATTCTCAAGTTACCCTGTATTTTACATATTGCTCACCTGCAGTTTTCTCACCAGCTGGTTGCACTTCTTTATTGTTGCCACTGTCTTCATCTTCCTGCATAACAGTTACTTCCTCCTCCTCCTCCTCCTCTTCTTCCATGTCACTGTCCAAGTACCCAATCAGAAGTTCTGTGTCTGTTTCTATATCTTCCACAGCCAGATAGAAAATATTTTCCCCTTCCTGTTGCAAACAGGAAGTAGAGGCAATAAGTAATTAAGTCAGAAAAAGAAATACCTAGACACGAGTATGAGACCCTGAACAATATTATCCCTCCACCACAGAAGGGTTGGGTCCACTCCTCAGGGAGCACAAGGCTTATAACAGCCTTGCTAAGACTTCTTTCCCACTGCCATGCATTTGTATCCTGCTGTTCTGGAAATATTCTTCTGCCTCACCTGTGAGGCTTTTCCACTGTTCCCTGTAGTTTAGACCAAGGTGAAGGTATTGAGTCCTCTCCCACCACACTCTACTAGACAAGAGCTTCAGGGTTTGAAAACGAAATATTTGAGTATTAGAAAAACAGCAAAATTTAGGTAGCCAACACAGTTTTTTCCTCTCTCCCCAGCTGACTGCATGAATTGTAACACAGTTTTCTCAGCAGCATGTTTACATAGTGTTATTTTCTCTGTCTCTCTCCCCTTAAGATTCCCAGCCAGGGAATCTCTTGGTAATGCCTAAACAAGATTCCAAATAGATACATAAGCTAGCAACTTCGGCCTTTGACTTAATTAAAGGTAACTCAATTAAAGGTACCAAGGCCGGCACAGCAGGGTATGGGGAGGAATCTGTACATCTGTCCCCTAAACTGATATTCACAGAAACTTTATTTTTTCCCATGTGAACCAACTGCTTTAAGTACTCCCCAAAGCACTGAAGGAGACCTATTTTTATGCAGTGGAGACTCCCCAGTCTTATTATAAATCTTAAAGCTTATCTGATTAACATCCAGGAAAGTTAAGTGAAGCTTCTTTACACTGCATCCAGCCATATATTTTGTAACCAACTTCCTTGAGCAAGGACAAGATAATGATTTTTAATTTTTGTAATATACTGAGATTAATTTAAACTGTCAACAGGGATGTAGTATTCCTCAAGCTGTAGAAGGTCTGTTGTATTTTACACAAGATACTGTCACACAAGAGTGAAACCTAGTTAATTCAACAGACTTGACAGAGCTGCTGCTTTCAAGGATGCACCACTTTTCTGTCCTTATCTCAACAGCAGCATTGGAAAACAACAAAAAAAAAATGATTTCTTTTTCTCAAGATCTATTCTGAAGTCCAGATATCTATCAGTATGCCAACCTAACCTCTGCATACGTCTACAAGTTGTTGGTTTTCATAGGTCTCTGTCAAGTGGCAGAGACCTTTAATTCACTGAAGTCTGAAGTCAAAACAAATCACATACCGAAACTCTTGACATAAGGAAAAGTAAAAGGTCTTTCTACACTCAGTCTCCACACAGGATAAAACCAGTGGGGTAAATCTCCAATACATCACTGTTTAGGACAACCTTATTCTAAAAGCGAGACAACCTCATGAAGGGAAGCATGTATCTATTACTGGCTTACCAAAAAAAATAATGGAAAAAAATTCAAAAATAAAGGATTTAGAAAATTTGAAAAGAAAAAAAGAAAAAGTCATGTATCCCAGGCAAAAACAAAGCCCCAAATACTAAAACTGTCAATGCTTGAGTGCTCTGGGTTGCATTTGCATTGGAAAGAAATTAGTTGGTGCCAGCCCAATCTAACCTCATTTCTGCTCCAAGGTTAATTTGTTCGCCTTTTCTAGCCAAACAAATGCTAATAGTCAGGTATTCAGAGCACTAATTAATCAAGATATACCCACGCTGTAGTAGCTCCTCAAGGCAGCATTCTGAGTGAAAGCAATGGAAGTTCTCCAGAAACCACAAAAGAATTCACATCTCTCCCCCCACCAGCAGCACCTGGATGAATCACATTCATCTGCGTGCATGCAGGCATAGTAAACACAGCTGAAGACACTTATGTCAGCACTCCTGAAAGTTTAAAACACAGGAGGAAGCAGCACATGGTCTTGTGTTACCTGAGGGAGTGTAGGGCTTTTCCATCCTTCAGAGCTTGAGCAGCTGGCTCCAACCCAGCCTTCATAATCTTTACCCAGTTTCCCCTCTGTGCCCACAGAGCATTACCTGACTTCCCTCTGTATCTGATTCCCTGGCAGCAAGCCAGGTCGTCAGCCTATCTGTTCTGCCAGCTCTCTTCGGCTACCTCTCCAAACAAACTTTCCTTTCCCAGCCCTTCCCTGCAGCTCCAGGATGTCAAGTTTGGCAGAGGTAAAACCAATATAAACAATGTCTGTGAGGGCAGAAACCACAATCCAGGAAATGTGTGGACATAATTTCACACACACACCCCACACACAGCCCAGAACTCAGATTATACCTCATTTAAAACACAGCACCTGAACCACACACAATGGAGATCAGAAGCCTCAGCTCTCTCTCTTGATCTACTCCTATAGTGCTATATTGCATGGCAAGGTATAAAACCTTTGAGACACAAATGAGAGACTAAACCGAACACAAGGCTACACCACAACAGCAATTCTGACATTTGTCTTGTGTTCTTAGACCATTTAGTAATAGCTCCCAGTGAAGGCCAGAATATTTTTGCAGCTGAATATTCTGTATTATGATAGGCTTCAAGATACTAAAAAATCCTATGAGATAATTTAGGAAATTTTTATTTGTTTCTATCATTTTCCTTATAAGAAACCCACTGGGTAAGCACTGGATAGTCCATTAAAACTTCTATTCAGAAGTCATTTGGTGGAAAGCTAATAACGAACATTAATTGTTCCCACTGCTCCCTCTTGTGAACCTTACTTTGCATTTGCTATCCCTGCCTGTGCACTGATGAGGTGCTGATCACCAACAATGCCTCAGACATCTCATGGATGAGAGCCTTTCCTATCTGGTACCATAAGGAGGACAACTAACTTTGCCAGAAATTGAACTTCTGTTCTCTTGGCGTGGAAAAACTAAAATTTTTTTGCCTGGCCTCCAATAAATTATAATTCTTTTGTCAGGGACCTATAGGCTAATCCTTGGGGGAAAAAGGTCATCTCATGATGAAAAAGCAGAATAATTTTAAGAAATGCTGATAAATAATTCTCCTTTTGCTGATTGCTTGCAAATTTCTATTACATCAGCAAATACCTTAAGTTAGCCTGAAACAATATTTTGTAAAGTATACACTTTAAGAAAAAAAAATTTACACAGTCGTGTAATTCTTACTAATGTGGGAGTGGAAATTAATTTACTGTGAAACTGAGCTGTTAAAAAAAAAAAAAAGCAGATAGCAAATTTCTTCAGTAATCTTCAAAAGAACAACAGCTGGAACTGGAAAAGTATCCCTGACCCTTTTGCATTCTGTAAAGTCACACAATGCCTCCAAAAATGAGAGATTAAACAGTCTAAGACTCTTTAGCTTGAGAAAAGAGCTGTCAAGTAAGAGTGAAAGGATATAATAGAATTCCACAAAATCAAAGGTGGCATAGAAAAATACAGTAACTATTCACTGTTATACCAGAACTAGGGAATCAAGTGAAATTAAGAAGTGTCTAGAAGTAAAGAAGGAGCATATATCAACATAATTAAAGCAGTGGAACTCATTAACACAGAGTGCTGCAAATGACAACTACAAAAATGAAAAAACAAACTGGATAAATTCAAATCAACAGCAAAGACAAGAAAACAATTTTTTTTAATTAATTTATCCTCAAGCACTACATGATCACCCTATCAGATAATTAGATTGTTCAGTTCTCTCTTTTCTACTTAAATATTTTCAGAACCATGCTTCTTTGCAAACCTGTCACACTTCTATATTAAATTATATAAAATATTATGTATATTATGTAATATTATTAATTATATTAAACTATAAAGCAAATGCACAATTCTGCTTTACACACACCTAAGCCCATACCCAAGTTTAGCATGAAACACACAAAGTTCTCTAAATAATCCTTAAACCTTTCAAATAGCATCAGATTCTAAGGACATCTTCGGTCTGTCATCCTACCACTCTTATTTATGGTATTACCTTAAGCACGAGAGTTCACTTCTAAAAAGAAAGGCAGAAAAAGAAAAGGAGTTCGCTACTTTCCTCACATCTTGGAATTTTATTGCAGGAAATGAAGGCCAAAGAGGAGATCAAATTAGTAAATCAAGAAAAGGAAGCAAATGGTAGGAGTCAACCAAATCTACCTGGATGGCTGCCAGGTTCTTCTGCTCCTGGGATGGAGCCTCATGGACAAAACGCAGCCAGTTAGAATGGCGTGGGTTGCTGGCATCCAGGATGTAAAGGACCTCACCTTTGCTGCCACGAACCTGAAACATTTAAAAAAAAAAAAAAAAAAAAAAAAAAAAAAAAAATAAAAAAAAAAAAACAAAAAATGCCAGGTTTTAAACCAC